>JAJIZL010028808.1:45099-62447 GCA_023969395.1 Amblyomma maculatum
GCCGTTCTCGCGGCGATACACGATAAGGGCTTTGGCGCAGAGGTCGGTCGTGTTCGTCCGTTATAATGCGGTGCTTGGCCAGTGGTGTTTGTCGTACCTTCGATGATGACGAGAAGCACTCCCTGTAGTTTCGAAGAAGACTGCGAATCTGGTTTTTCCTGCTGTGGGTCAATATTGGATTGATGTCAAATGTGGGCTGACGGAATTGGTCCGGTGCGTCTTCCAGTGGTTGGTCGTGGAGGGCGAATACGTCTTTGAGGTCCGCTAATTCGTCGAGAAAAGCGATGGTCGTGCCCTTGTTTAGATGCCGGTATTCTTCAGTGAAGTTTGTTACCAGCACCTGAGCTTGTCCTTTCCGGAATTTCGCGATGCTTCTTGCGATGCCGATACCTCGTTCCAAGAGCAATTGGATATTTCCTTCGACGATGCCTTCAGCGGTTTCAATGTCTGTGCTACCTACGCTGACGGCGACGTTTGATCGGGGCGGCACGGTCAATTCTCCGTCGAGGACGTTTAGAGCGACGTGTTGCGTCGAAGTCGTCGTAGCAGGTATGGCTTTGTCTGCAGAGAGCTTAATGAGCTTGGATCGGAGGTCGATGATAGCCCTATTTTCATTTAGGAAGACCATGCCTAAAATCACGTCGCGGGAGCACTGCTGCAATACCACAAAGCTGGTGGGGTAAGTACGCCCATTTACGGTTATTCTTGCAGTACACCGTCCCGATGGAGTAATGAGGTTGCCACCTGCGGTGCGAATCAGCGGGCCATCCCAAGCGGTGGTAACTTTTCTGAGCTGAGAGGCTAACGGTCCGCTGATGACTGAATAGTCAGCTCCGGTGTCTACTAGGGCAGTGACTCTGCGACCGTCGATATCAACTTCAAGGTCACTTGTTCGCGTCCTCGCATTGCACGTGGGCCTTAGTGTCCGATCTCGGCTCCGTCGTTTCTTCAGGTCATTGCCGGGGCATACCGTTGTTACTTCGCTGGGCGGCGGTGTCTGCTTGCACTTTGGTCGTGTTGTCGATGACGTCGTGTGGAGCGGCAATGAAATAGCGGTGTCGTCGTTAGTGGTCGTCGGCGGCGGAAGATCTTTGTCTTTTCGCAGTTGAGCAACCTCACCTCCAAAGGTTGCTGCCTTTAGTTTCCCCTGCGCGGGCTTGGGGACCTTCCGCGCATACTCTCATCAGAGTTACGGCCTGGCGACGCAAAGCGGGCCCTGTACGGCGATGGTGACCTGAATCGACGGCTTGGTAACGCAATCTCACCGCTACGCAGATAGTTGTCGATTTCTTGCCGTCGTTCACCTGGGCGTGGTCGTGGAGCGTCGACTGCAAATCCGCGGAGACCGATTCGTCGGTACGGGCAGTGCCGCAGAATGTGGCCGGCCTCACCGCAGTGGAAGCATAATGGCCGGTTGTTCGCTGTCCTCCATGCGTCGCACTTTCTGGGGCTTGTTGGTCGTTGGTAGGCTTGGCGGGCGGGAGCCAAGGGGCGGTTTTCAGGAACAGGACGGTTGCGGCGAGGGCTCGGAAAGTCATCACGTCGGGGCGGAGGGCGACGTAATGCACCAGCGTAGTTCATCGCTGTTGCCTCGTGTGCTGGAACAGTCGCAGCCGTCGCTTGAGGAACGCCCAGCGCCTGCTGGACTTCTTCACGGATGACGTCCGCGAGCGTCGCCACCTGCGGTTGTTGCGATGATGGCATCAGTCGGCGGAGCTCTTCTCGCACGATCTCTCGGATGAGGTCCCGAAGGTTCTCTCCGCTTGTGGATGCGTTGGGGTAGTGGTTTGAGCAGTCCGGCTGAAGCGGTCGCTCGTAGTGGCGCATCCGGGTGGCCAACGTCTTCTCGATAGTAGACGCCTCCGTTTCAAATTCCGCCACGGTTTTTGGCGGATTTCGGACAAGGCTTGCAAAAAGCGATTCTTTGACGCCTCGCATTAAAAATTTGACCCTCTCTCCTTCGGTCATGTTAGGGTCGGCGCGGCGAAAGAGGCGCTTCATCTCCTCAACGTATGCCAGGACAGGCTCGTCAGTAAGTTGAAGTCTTGACTGAAGGAGGGCCTTGGCTCTTTCCTTTCGGACGACGCTTGAAAAAGCAGTAAGAAACGCTTCCTTGAAATTCTCCCAATCATTCATAGTTGCTTCATGATTTTCGAACCAAACTCGGGCATGTCCTTGCAGAACAAAGTAAACTTGCCTAAGTTTCGCGGCGTCGTTCCAGCCGTTAAAATCTTCCACACGGTCGAAAAGGTCCATCCAATCTCCCGCATCTTCCTCCGGTAGTCCATGGAAGCAGGGGGGCTCACGGGGTTGGACGAAAACAACCGGTGCTGTAGGCTGGGCCATTGTCAGCGTCGATGTCTTCCGAGATCGAATGGGGTCAGGCAGCAGACCGTGTTCGGGTTGTAGGCCTTGAAGTCGGCGGCTGGCTCGGTGACCTGTAGGCTGGTCTTCCAGGGCGGCAGGAACACGGCTTGGGTCTTCGCTTGAAGGATCAAAGCCAGCACCTCCACCAGATGTCACGTAGTGGTGACGAGGTCGACGACACAATTGAAGGGTCGATGATTGCACTAAAGAAACTGTTTATTTGGGCTGACTTGCGCCCAAATAAACTCGGCGGCGGCGATAGAAACAAACGTGCTCGTCGATCGTCGAACAAAGAATGCCCGTCACACTCGGCAACGCTCAATTTAAAAGCTGCACAGAACAATCTAGATAACGTCGCAAACAGCTACCAGCACGGGCTGGAACATTGTGGAAAGACAGCTGAGTGGCCGGAACCTTCGAGACAGATCTCGGTGCGTCTTGCGCTACAACAAAACTGATAAAGGTGTGACTCGCGACATCGAGTAGTAACAAACAAAGATTACGGAACTGATACGCGGTCCAGAATCAGAGTGATTAGCCTGTATGCCGGCTGCTGTTAAAAAACAACAAATACTGTTTTGAAGATTTCGCGGCAATATTGCGAGCCTTCTGTGGACCTTTCATTTGTACATGCCATGATCTTCTTTCATTTGTACATACCATCATCATCGTCCCGCGGCGCCGGCACCGGCGCGCGCCTGCGTTCGTGATCGGATTAAAACGCTAGACAAGGCTTCGCTGTCCTTGCCGTCACGACCTCGCTGTCTCGACCTAGCCTTCTTTTACAAGTGGTGGAGGTGAAATTTGATCCCCTTGCTGACTTGGGCCCTGCCTGTCGCTGGAGCTACGTTCCGGTCGCCGTTTGGCAACTGCCACCATCGCTATGTCTACCGACAGTACCCACGAACAAGCCGGACCCTCTACCTCGGCTGCACTACCCCCTCCGACTGTGCCCACACGACAGCGCGACCCGCCGCTGTTCGCTGGTCGTCGCGATGAAGACGTCGATGACTGGCTTGACACCTATGAACGCTGCAGTGACTAAAACCGGTGGGACGATGCTCTGAAATTTCTCAACATCTCTTTCTACCTTATTGAGGTCGCCAGGACTTGGTTCATCAACCGCGAGCCCCACACAACTAACTGGACCACCTTCAAACAGCAGTTCCGACAGGACTTCGCCGACCCGGCAGTTCGGACTGAGATCGCGAAGATCAAGCTCGCTTCACGCCTTCAAGGTCCTGATGAGTCATATGCGTCTTACATAGAGGCCATACTTGCACTCTGCCGGCGTATTAGTCCCACCATGGCGGAACATGAACGAGTACACCATGTCTTGAAAGGAATCAATTCTACGGCGTATAACATCCTAGTTGCTCAGAATCCTTCAACTATTGATTCTATTATTACGACCTGCGAACGCATCGACCAGCTGCAGTCCTCCCGATTGCAGCCCGCCAACGCTACTCGCCCGACCTATGCTGATCTCGACCTGCGGGCACTTATTCGAGCCATCATCCGCGAGGAGCTCCAGGCCCTCAAGCCTGTCTTTCGACACGGGTGCGATCACTCTTCCGCATCATCTAATGACGCCGGCCTCCGCAGCATCATCAAAGAAGAGCTGACAACAATCACCGAACCTATGACATCTGGCCCTCCGGCACCCCGCTCAGCACCGACTTACGCGCACGTCGCCGCATCCCCCCCTCCTTTAGTTCCCCCGCCTCGACCGGCACCAACCTACAATCACGTCAATGCAATAGCGACAGCTCAACCTGCACCACCCTATTACGCACCTCGGCGCCCCTCTCGACCAATTTGCTATTACTGTGGCATTACAGGACATATATCCCGCGTCTGTCGTCGCCGCCTCCAGAACGAGCGCCGTGGTTACGATACCTTAGAAAGTGACATCCCTCCAACATCATATTATCAACGCCGGTTTATTCCAAGCCCACCTCAAAGATCATCCCCACCTCCAGAATCCTCGTCTGAGCCTCGTGGAACCCATCCATCCCGACGTCGGTCCCTATCCCCATACCGCCGCTCAGTTTCCCCTCTCCGACCCGCAACAACTATCCCTGTCCGCCATCCGGAAAACTAAGCGTTGCAGTTTCCGGAGGTCAAACTGCACTCTGCGAACTTACCAAAAGTCCTCCAGATCGCCCGTATAATGTGATTTCTGTTTTCGCTGAAGGATTACCGGTCGAAGCATTGATTGATACAGGAGCTGCAATTTCTGTCATTCCCGATGATTTGTGCTACCGTTTGCGAAAAGTGACGACACCATATGATGGGCCTGAACTCCGTGGAGCCAATGCCGTCCCTTTGCGCCCTTTAGCAAAGTGCACCGTACGAATTGTTATTGACGGCGTCCGCCATCATGTGCAGTTTGCTGTGCTCTCACCATGTGCGCATCTGATGATTTTAGGATGGGATTTTTTGTCAACCGCTTCGGCGTTAATTTCTTATGGCGACCGCGTTATCCATATGACAGACAGCGATTTTTCATCTGAAGTTTCTGAACGACATCATCCCCTCGTTGCCGCCGCTGATACTGTTTTGCCTCCTCATTACGAAAAAATGCTTACCGGTGTTTCTGACCACATCACTGACGGCGACGTACTCATCGCACCATCTTATCTTCATCTCGCACGCGGTATCGCCTTCCCGTCTAGTCTTGTGAGGTTCTGCAACGGCTCAGCGACAGTAGCTGCCACTAACACTTCACGTGAATCCCTCCTGCTCGTAAAAGGAACTTCTCTCCCCTGCATGGTGGATGTTCAACCTTTGTCCTTGATGGTGCTCACCGCCCCTCTGCCTCAGCGCCGTGTTTAGCCAGACGTCTCTCTTTCTGTTCTCACAAAGACTATTAATCCTAATCTCACGCCGAACCAACGCCAAGAACTGCTGACATTGCTTCGACATCACCAAGCCATTTTTGATGCCACTTCCCCACCACTGGGACGGACTAGTGTTGCGCACCATCGCATCATTACTGAAGGTAACTCTATCGTTCGCCGACGGCCTTATCGGGTTTCCCTCTCTGAACGAAAAGTAATTGAAGAAAATGTAAATGACATGCTTCATCGCAATATTATTCGTCCCTCGACAAGACCACGGTCCTCCCCAGTAGTGGTAGTTAAAAAAAGGACGGCTCGGTACGCTTTTGTGTTGATTACCGGGCACTCAACAAAATTACCCGCAAAGATGTATACCCAATGCCAAGAATTGATGACGCCCTTGACTCTCCAAGGCGCCGAATATTTCTCGACTTTGGACCTCCGCTCAGGTTATTGGCAAATACCTATGCACGGGGACGGTAAAGAAAAAACCACTTTCTCAACTCCCGATGGCCTTTACGAATTTAATGTTATGCCTTTCGGACTTTGTAACGCACCAGCGACATTTGAAAGAATTATCGATACTGTGCTTGGTGGCCTAAAATGGAGAACCTGTTTATGTTATTTGGATGACATTGTCATCTTTTCGTCAACTTTTAACGACCATCTCACGCGCATGAATGAGGTCCTCACGTGTCTCGCTTCAGCGCGCCTTCAGCTCAACACCAAGAAGTGGCACTTTGCACAGAAGGAAATTAAAATATTGGGACATCTAGTCAGCCATGACGGCATTCGTCCAGACCCCGAAAAAATTATCGCGGTCTTGAACTTTGCTCGTCCACAACGGATTACAGAATTGCGCAGTTTTCTCGGCCTGGCGTCTTATTTCCGGCGTTTTATAAGGCATTTTGCAAGTATTGCTGCTCCACTTCATGAACTACTTAAAACGCGCAGCTCTTTCGTGTGGAGTGAACAGTGCGAAGCCACTTTTAATAATTTGAAGCACGCCCTCACATCAGACCCTGTTCTTGGCCACTTCAGTGATAGCGCTCCAAACATCCTGCACACTGATGCCAGTGGTCTCGGTCTTGGAGCTGTACTCCTGCAGCGCGATGCAACTTCGCGTGAGAAAGTTATTGCCTTCGCCAGTCGGACTATGACTCCAGCTGAGAAAAACTACACCATTACCGAGCAGGAGTGCCTTGCCGTCGTCTGGGCTGTCCAAAAATTTCGCCCTTACCTATATGGTCGGCATTTCACAGTTGTGACCGATCACCATGCTCTTTGCTGGTTGTCTTCACTCAAAAATTTGACAGGCCGACTTGGCCATTGGATTCTACGCCTGCAAGAATGCAATTTCGACGTCACTTATAAATCGGGTCGCCATCACCAAGAGGCCGACGCTCTTTCTCGCTGTCCACGTTCGGAATCGGCTTGCTGTTTTTCTTCCCAATGCATTTCCACCTATGACCACAGCCCACCATCTCTTTTCCCGACGTATATCACAACAGTTTCATTTGACGACTCTGAAAACAAACACGCTCTCCGCTCACAGCAATTAGCCGATGCTTACTGCCGACCCATCATCGACCGCCTTATTGGCGCTTCGGATACACCCAATGCTCGGCTTCGCCGACAACTTCGCAATTTTAAGCTCGAAGATGGCATCCTACTCCGCTTCGTCTATTGTCCTGATGGAACTCACTGGATCCCAGTCGTGCCGCGTGTGCTTCGCCCACGTATACTGGCGGCTCTCCACGATGACGCTACTGCAGGTCACCTTGGTGTTGACAAAACCTACGACCGTGTGAAAAAAACGATTCTTTTGGCCTGGACTATCTTCCTGCGTTGCCAATACGTCGCATCCTGCCCTCTGTGCCAACGTCGCAAACGGCCGACGTCTTCGCCCGCTGGCCTTCTACAACCTGTTCCCTGTCCCGCCACGCCATTCGACGTAGTCGGCATCGACTTATATGGTCCCCTACCTCTCTCCGATGGGGGTAACCATTAGGTTATAACAGCTGTCGACCACCTTACACGCTACGCTGAGACAGCACCTGTACCGACCGGTTCCGCTCAAGAAGTAGCAAATTTCTTTTTGCGATCAATTGTATTGCGTCATGGCGCTCCTCGGGTGTTCCTAAGTGACCGCGGGACGGCTTTCTTATCGGCAGTGGCTGCCGAAGTTCTTCACGCGTCATCCACCCTTCATAAGACAACCTCAAGCTACCATCCCCAGACTAACGGGCTGACTGAGCGATTTCACCGCACCTTATCGGATATGATCTCCATGTACATCACACCGGATCGTCGAAATTGGGACACTATTCTACCATTCGTCACTTTCGCCTATAACACAGCAGTACAGCGGACTACCGGTTATTCTCCATTTTTCCTCGTTTATGGCCGTCCTCCCACTACGATTCTCGACGCTTCCTTCTTCTCTACGCCCGACTACTCCACATCAGTACCTACCCAGTTCTTATCTCGTGTGGCCAGATGCCGTCATCTTGCCCGCCTCAACACAGCAGCGTGCCAGGAAGACCGCAAGAGTCGCTACGATTCTACGCATCGCGTGGTCTCTTATCGTCCCGGTGACGAAGTACTGCTTTATACACCACTGCGAACCCCTGGTATTAGTGACAAATTCCACCACCTCTACCTTGGTCCCTACGAGATCATCAGCCAAACTTCTCCAGTTAACTACAAAGTCACGCCTGTTGATCCCCCTGCTGATCGACGCCACCGTGGAACTGAAATAGTTCATGTTTCTCGCTTGAAACCGTTTGTGCGCCGCGGTACATCGGTTAATTACGAGCGGCCAGGCTGGCCGCTTCCGACCCCCCGGGCAGATTGTGTGAGCCTTCTGTGGACCTTCTTTCATTTGTACATGCCATGATCCTCTTCTTTCAATTGTACATACCATCATCATCGTCCCGCGGCGCCGGCTCCGGCGCGCGCCTCCGTTCGTGATCGGATTAAAACGCTAGACAAGGCTTCGCTGTCCTTGTCGTCACGACCTCGCCGTCTCGACCTAGCCTTCTTTTACAATAGTGACGCAACTGTTCTAAAGTTGACCGATCAATCTCGCGTGCCACATTAAGCTCCATTTGACAAGGCTGGGATAATATTGCGTCCTTCGGTGCATGTTTCTACCCACGTACTCATCAGCACAGCATCGCCAGGTGCCACTGATGCATGAAAAATACAACACG
This sequence comes from Amblyomma maculatum, assembly GCA_023969395.1. Classification (NCBI taxonomy): domain Eukaryota; kingdom Metazoa; phylum Arthropoda; class Arachnida; order Ixodida; family Ixodidae; genus Amblyomma; species Amblyomma maculatum. The sequence continues at coordinate 53,525 of JAJIZL010028808.1, forward strand.
ACATGCATATCAATCTCCGCTTGCTACCAAGTCCTACGAAAGTGCTTTTTGTGGCCTGTAGCGCTCCCGGCTGTCAAAACAAAAGTCCTCATTTTGAATCCCATCTAAAATTAAAACGTTACTTTATGCGAAATCGACTGAATGTATCTTATGATGTAACTTAATAAAATAAGTTACATCATAAAATATATTCAGCAAACTTCGAATTACCTCATTACCCCTAATCGTCGAACCGATATTACTTTACGCCTGACTCACATTTAACGGCGTTGTGGGCAGTTTGAGGTACCTGCATAGTATGACGACATGCAGCTGTCAACGAATCAAAATTTTTTTGCTAGGCCAACTACGCCTATTCTGCCACACGGAACCTTGACACTATCTTGGGGAAGAATGAAGAGTGCTAAACTCTAAATCCGACGCAGTTTGAATTAGGAGCCTTAGGTATTAGCACATGCCGTAAGCTGGCGTTGCAACGTCATCATAACATTCATAGCGGAAAAGCTTCACAGACGAGCGGAAGAGAAAAATAATAACAGTACACAAGCCGTGCAGTGCTTAGATGTCATACTTTCTGCCTATTTATGTAAGGCATCTTCAGTGCCTCGACTGGTTATAGTGTAGGCTGGTGAGATGGAAAGAGTGACAGAAGGAAAGTCTGTAAAACACCGGTCACAAATGAACTACGAAAAAAAATGTTTAGGTATATACAAGCGGTGCTCTGTGATTTTCGCATCTTTCAATAAGACTGTAAAGCTGTAAGTAGAGTTAAGCGCAGCAGAAATGAAGACAGCAATCAAAGTTATTCAAATATTTTTGCCGGCATCAAAAAAAAAGATCGAAGCTCTGTGGCACTTTCCATTGGCCAAAAAATAAATCATGTATTGAATTAGGAATGGAGCTGCACCTAAATATGCTCTTCGCGTAATCATCTGTATATCAGGCACCTACTTTGACTTTTCAAGATATATATCTATGGTTGTTCTTTTGCTGAGTATTGTATAAAATAACATTTGGTGCAAGTATTTTCCTCTCATTTCGACCATGCGCGGTCGCCACTCCTGACGTGGGGAAATGCGTGGTTTTATTGGGAAGTGACAGTCAACTGCGGTAAAACAAGCAGCCGGCGCCTATACATATTCAAGCAATGATAAGTCTTACGCAGATGACTAGGCCCAAGCACAGGGCACATACTTCAGGATGGGACGTGCACTAAACAAAAAACAAACAAACAAATAAACATTACAAGTGTTCAGCGCTGCTGAACCAAATATTGAGCGAAAGCATTAGCGGCGGCTGACCGAGCGTTCTTCTGTTTTTTTCTTCCTCAGCCCAGATATAAAGCCCCGCTTTAACCCAGCCGTATGTATGAACGTGCCTTAGTGGCCGATAGGGGTAACGTGAATGCCAGGGTCCTAGCAGGCTGATACTGACATAACTGTCCCATGTGAAACGAGAGTCCCAAGTTGGCAGTTCCTGCCGACCGCTTGAGTTGGTAGCCTAACTCTCACTCTAGAGTCACGTGGGGTGTGACGTCACAGTGTCACGTGGGTAAGACGTGGCTATCGGCCGCGCTACGCTGAAGGATTGAAGCTCAGAGTAGCATTGCTTCCGCAATAATATATTTCCTTCAGGGGAACCGGAGAGTAATTAAGCTATTTCCTGATTAAGCGTAACACGCAAGTAGCCAAAAGTGTTGTTGATGTACTTTAGGAGAGAAACAGTGGCGGCAGCAATACACAAATTGCTTGATTGGGTCATCGGAATATAGCCAGGAGCATCGATACCGATGCGATAGACAGGGGAGTGAAGTACGTAAGTCGGCTGCAGATGACCAACAGGCTACAGCCGCTTTTTTCTGGTGTTGACAAGCGTCTCAGGTGGCGATAAAGCGAAAACGGCGACAAGAACAATGATCAACACTTCGCACTTAGACTAAATAACGTAACGGGGAGATAAGCATGCAGTCAAGAGGAATTAATATGTCTGACAGAGAGGCGGCAAGGAGCCAAACAAATAGGGACCGGAATTGTATTCTTCGTCGACCATTTCTTCCACCTCCTTCTTCCTGCTTCAGGCCGTGACAAAATGAAGCTACTGATTTTACTAAATGACCAAAGGAAGTCTTTGCACTGTTTTGTCCGCAACCGCGCACTTTACCGTCCATGTAACGTGTGCTGTTATAAGATCGCGTAGCCGCTGCATGCCCATTCATCTTGAATCAGAACTCAGCAAATTAGTAAACTTGTATTGCGACTCCGGAAGAACGCAAACGGTTAAAACATGACTTCTATTTTAAACACAACAAAGTTTTACGTAGCTGAAGGAATTGTCCACACCCACTCCCGTTATTTTCACACTTAATAAAGCGTACGCTTACAACCATATATTTAAATTAATTAAGTTATATGTAATGTTTAAGTGTGTTTCCATACCTGCAGAAGTGCTTGGCGAGGCCAATATAAGAGTTGTCAGCGCTGTTAAATGGAAGCCGTACTCAATATGATAAGGAAACCTCTTTTTGTTATTGCTACTAAGTATGGTGGCTTCAGAAGTGATTTTAATGACCATCACCCTCAACTAGATTAATTGTAAACATGTCCAAAGATGTCCAGCATTATCTTGGCTCGGACAGAAAAAGAATAAATAGAGGAAAAATTCATTTTCAAGTGTCAAGTGACAAATTGAAACCTTGAAACTCGCGTAGTCATTGTATAAGGAAACCAACACGTTCTTCACATTGTGAAACAGATCGCCTTGAGAGAACATTTCGTCGTGTATAACATTGAGCTCTGTTGTGTGGCGCTGATTGGGAACGATAGAGAAAATTAGGTTGTTGTATCGTTCAGATCTAGAACATAGCGAGATGCTGTTCTCATGAAGAGAACGATGGCAACACTTTTTATGAAATTTACAAATCTGGGCAAATCTTATCACATATATGTTAACGAGCATCTTTGCTCTGTCCTGAAAACACTCGATATATCTATTGGTACGAAACGCAAGGAGGGCTAGAACAACGTTGCTGGAATAAACTCAGTTTCAGAGCTCCCCATACCGCCCAGCGGAGGAGTGTGTCTCAAGTGTCGGTCGCGAGAACTAGCGGCGCTGCAGTCAACTCTTGCTCCTTGCTGGGCGCGTCGTCTGCTACATGCAGTGCGAAAGCTTGGAGCGGCCAGCACACACGCAGCTTTTGCGTGCTGCCGTTGCACTGTGCATGGCTGCATATAATTATAACTACATTACGAAAGCTTTGGCTTCGAAGCGACACATTACCATGGAGAACGCTTTTGTGTTATAAGAAATTCACTTGTTAATGCTGTGAAACAAGCGTGAGCGCCGTCGGCTTGCTCACAAGCACTGTTTCTTGCTTTACTCCCTGGCCTGAGTTCTGTAGTATGCTCTTTCAGGGCACAGATCCTGTAATGCAAATGAATTAGTGAACTTTTCAGTGCATAGGAGCCTTCTAACATTAGAAGGTAACAATTGGATGTCACGTTTACTGCTGCGCTGCGTAGATTGCCTCCATTACAGGTAAAAATCTGCTAGCCTTGGCAACCTGCTCAGGCAGTGCATGAAGTCTGGTTGTTTATGCAATGAGGGCTCTTTTATATGAAGTCTGGTTATTCGCGACAAACGATATATTGAACACAGATTACAAATAAACGGTCTCTGTAGTCGCCTAATCAAAAGCGCTTTTCTTAATGTCTCACATTCGAGGTATGGTGTGGAACATAGCTCCGAATCGGCACTCTCGCACTCCCGAATATAGCAATGTAAAACAAAATTTTTTCTTTATTGTCTAAAACAACGTCAGAGGTGAATAGTTAGTTAATGAGATTACTAAAAGAGAAATCAGGGAGAATGGGCGTGTGCACTGAGACAGGAAGGGCCTGAGCAAGTGCATGAGTGACTGAACAAACTGAACATGACTCATGGAAATGACTGAACAAACGCTTGAGTCTATTCAAAAAGCTTATAGTACGAGTAATCAAGTCGCGCCCTTGAGAGATTCCCCTCCCCCATTACACACAAACAGAAAAGGAAAACGATGTAATTTTACTGCCTGTAGGGGATGTTAATGTAATTTCAAACTAGCACTGGACAACAGATTTAAAACACGATATTCAGGGTATCTAAAGTGCCGGAAAGGGCATTAGAAGTGAGTTGCGTGAACCTCAGTTATTTATCAGCGCAACAAGAAAATTGAGCAAAAATGTAATATTGTCAAAATACTAATGTTTCATGCCAATAAAATGCAGCAAACAACCATAACTTGACTTCATCATCATAGACGAACATTGGAAGGTTACAAGCAGTTAAGGAAATATTTGAGTGGGCAGCATTACCTTTTTTGTGTCTATTGTGAATGAGCGTTAGGGTTTCTAACTTCTCCTGACCATCTTTTTTTTCCACGTTATTTCGTATTCAGTTCAGTTCAGTCGTTCAGTCGTGTCCGACTCTTCGTGACCCTATAGACCATTTCACGCCACGCTTTCCGGTCTCTCACTATCTTCCTAAATCACATAACTTCATCTGCAGTGCCTCGAGGATGCCATCTAACCATCGCGTTCGCTGCCTACCCCTTTTCCGGCGACCCTCAACCTTTCCCAATATCAAATCTTTCTCCAGCGACTCCTCTCTCTTCATCAGATGACCAAAGTAGCCGAGCTTTAACTTTAGAATTTGACCTTCCAATGAGCAGTCAGGGTTTATGGTCGACAATATCGACTGATTTGATCTTCTGGCAGTCCAAGGAACTCTCAAGAGTCTTCGCCAGCACCACAATTCAAACGCGTCAATTCTTCAGCGGTCAGCCTTTTTCACAGTCCAACTCTCGCATCCATACATCATAACTGGAAAGACCATAGCACGAGTTATACGGATCTTGGTTGGCAGACTAATGTCTCTGCTCTTTACTAGGCGGTCAAGGCTAACCATTGCTCTCTTTCCTAGAAGCAGGCGTCTCCTAATTTCGTGGCTGCAGTCTCCTTTCAAGATAATCTTGAAGCCCAAGAAGAGAAAATCTGTCACAGCTTCCACTTCTTGTCCCATGATGCTCCAGGACTTGATAGGACAAGACGCCATGATCTTTGTCTTTTTAGTGTTCAGTTTAAGCCCAAACTTTTCACTCTCTTCTTGCACACGCATCAGAAGTCTCTTGAGTTCCATTTCACTTTCTGCCATTAAAGTGGTATCATCCGCATATCTAAGATTGTTGATACGTTTTCCAGCAATCTTCACTCCAGCTGAAGGCTCGTCCAGACCGGCCTTCCTTAGGATACACTCTGTATATAGGTGAAATAGGCAGGACGATAGTATGCAGCCTTGCCTCACTCCTTTCTCAAGAAACCAATCAGTAAGACCATGCCCAGTTCTGACTGTGGCCTCTTGCCCTTCATACAGGTTCCTGAGGAGACAGATGAGGTGAATTGGAACTCCCATCTCTTGGAGAGCTTGCCACAATCTGCTGTGATCTACGCAGTCAAACGCTTTCGCATAATCGATAAACCAGAAGTAGATGGGTTTCTGGAACTCTCTTGCTTTTTCCATGATCAAGCGAAGGTTGGCAATTTGGTCTCTAGTTCCTCTGCCTTTGCGAAATCCAGCTTGCACGTCCCCCGATCCACATACTGCTGCAGCCTACCTTGGAGGATTTTCAACATCACCTTGCTAGCATGCGAAATAAGCGCGATCGTGCGGTAGTTGAACAATCTTTGGCACTACCTTTCTTTGGAATGGGGATGTAAACTGACCTCCTCCAATCCTGTGGCCACTGCAGGGTTGTCCAAATCTTCTGACATAATGTATGCAGAATGTTAACAGCGTCATGGTTGAGGTTTTCAAGCAACTCAGCTGGAATGCATTCAATTCCGCTTGCTTTGTTCTTAGCAAGGCTGGCTAAGGCCCATTCAACTTCACTCTTCAGGATGCCCGGCTCGAGATCAGTAATCACAACCGTCTTATGTTGGGTTTGCACATTCGGGTCCTTCTTGTACAGTTCTTCTGTGTATTCCTGCCACCTCTTCTTTATGTCTGAGGCTTCAGTGAGGTCCTTGCCTCGTTTGTCCTTTATCACGCCCAGCTTAGCACAGAAGCTTCCTTTGATATCTTTGATTGTCTTATACAGAGCTCCTGTGTTCCTTAATTGGCTGTTGTCCTCAACTGCTTCGCACTGTATGTTCAGAAAGGCATTCTTATCTCTCCTTGCTATTTTCTGAAAATCCGCATTGGGAACCTTGAATCTTTCTCTTTCCCCCATAACTTTTGCATCTTCCTTTCCTCAGCTTTTTGCAAACCCTCTTCAGATAACCAGTTTGGTTATCTGAAGGCCGGGCCAGTGTCGCGGATACGTTGTGCAGCGCGTGGCGGCGATTTGGAAGCTTCGGTGTCAAGATGGCCTGGCCTTAGCCGGCCCCATTCTTGCGCCCATGGTCCTAGTCGCCACCTAGCGGGCGCGCGACTGCCGCCGTGGCGTCGTTGCTGTCCAACGGGGGCAGCAGCGGCCAGCGGAACGGGCTGGTCGTGTTCGTCGAGGGCCAAGCCTTCCAAGTCGACCGACCGCTGCTCACGAAGCACAGCCAGTTCTTCAAAAAGACCCTGGAGAAGCAAGAGAACCGCAACAAGCACAAGCTAAAATATTCAGGTGTTTCGGCAGCGACTTTTGCCGTTCTACTCAAGTACATGAGCACGGGCAAGTTGGACGTGACGCCGGAAAATGTACACGACGTTTTCAACGCGGCCTTCCGTCTCCACATGTCGGATGTCGTCAAGCACTGCATTCAGATGGAGACAGAGACTACGCCCACGGGCCAGCAAATTCTCATGTTCTCAGCGGCAAGGAGACTCAACATGGCCGAAGAGGAGCGCCGCGCGTACCAGTTTCTCACGGCCCACTTTATGTCGGTGGCGGCCACCCGGGAGTTCCTCGAGCTGGACGTCGAGGACGTCATCCGCCTCCTGTCAGCCGACACCGTCGGGTGCCATTGCGAGGAAGAGGTGTTCGAGGCGGCGATGCGATGGCTGAACCATTCTCCAGAGGAGCGAATAGTGCACTGTGAAAAGCTTCTGGCCGCGGTGCGCTTCAATCACATGAACCTGAGCGAGCTGCACCACTGCCTCGAGATACCTGGCGTGACCGAGATGGAGCCCGTCAAGAAGATCGTTCTCGAAGCCATCTACTACTGGGTGGCCAACGAGAGTGGCTCCAAGGACATAGGCGTTGACAGAAAGAACCTACGACAATACTCACCATTCCAAGAATGCTCCAACGTGTCGATAACCGCGGAGGACGACGACCTTCCTTCTAATTCTGCAAGCATGATGCCGCAGTCAGTGGATCCAACTAGCGGCACCTATACCACGTCCGACAGATCTCTAGCCGACAAGCCAACCTACCGACCAGGTGGCGCCTTCTTGGTGCTTAAGGAACCGGCCAAGACTACTGCTAGCGCAAACTCCCTAGGTGCCAGCCAGGGCGACGACAGGGACAACATGTCGGCCAGGTTTATCGGACCTGCTTTCCACGGAAGCAGCAGCAGCTTCTTGCATGGTCAGAGTGGAGGCTCGACGCAGAACTTCGCGAGTGGCCTGGGTGACAGCTCGGGATCATTCATTGAGGAAGAGACACAGGAGCGCAGGGTTATCGAATCTCGGACCGAGGAAATAAGGACGGTGCGCAGGATTCGCCGCAGTAGGTCGCGGAACCAGGGCTCGGCAACGCAGGGTCCGGTGGCGATTGAGGAAGTTGTGTGGCTCAAGACCGACAGCGGCCAGAGGACGACGTCATCGACTAGGGCGGCGGGACAACCGGTGCCGGCTATCGGCGCGCCACCAGTCACGGATCAGAAGTCAGCATTCAGTAAAACTATGATGAGTGGACCCAGCAGGACAGTGAGCGAGAGCCAGTCCACATTACACCAGACCACAGAAGAGCACACGGAAACAGATCACATCAACGAACGGGCACTAAGTACAAGCTACGCGTCTTCTCAGTTCTCTTTCGGTGAAGTGGCGTCAGCCGATCAGATGAGGCTGATTGAGGGTACGACGCCTGCGCCTGAGGACACCTCGTCCGTCGCCTCTGCGCGCCCTTCAACTGTGTCGGTCGGCGAGATTGGCGCGTTCTCGGACAGAGCTGACTCAGCGACGGGAGCGAAGCCAGTGAGCAGTACTTCCTCCATGTACAGCCTCCCAGCCGAAGAGCAGGACCTGAACGCAATCGCTCCTTGGAAAGCTGAAGCCATCGATGCTTCGATGCGCAAAGAAAGTTGTGGATTTGAAAGCAAAGCGTCCGACAAGGACGTCTCTGAAAAGTCGTTCCCGGCTGTCTCGGCGGAAAGCATTGAGGTATCCGACTACAAAACCATTTACGGTAAGTCTCAAAGCGAAGAAAGGCTTGTCAAAGATGCGCTGGCGACCATAGATGAGTCTCCCACGGCTGTCTCAACTCACGAAGAATCCGTGCGCCCATCTGAGCCTTCAGATCATGGAGAATTGCTTAGTGAAACCTATGCCACTGAAGAAGAGAGACGAAAATCAGGCACTGAGCTTCAAGGTGAACTGTCCACATTAGCGGTTCCGGAAACAACTGAAAAGAAAATAATAGAAGACGAAGCTGGACTGATGCCTCCTTCAGAAACAACTGTGGATAGAATTGAAGCAAAAACAGCTGCCGAGCCTGATATTGGGACTAGCGAAAATATGATTGTTGAAACCACGTCTCCTGTAGTAAAATTGGTCTCGGCGGAAAGCACTGAGGTTTCCGACTACAATGCCATTTATGGTAAGTCTCAAAGCGAAGAAATACCGGTGAAGGACAAGCTGGCTACCATAGATGAGTCTTCTACGGCTGTCTTAACTCACGAGGAATCCGCGCGCCCATCTGAGCCTTCAGACCATGAAGAATTGCTTAGTGGAACGC
>JAJIZL010028808.1:62457-124268 GCA_023969395.1 Amblyomma maculatum
TAGTGGAACGCATGCCACTGAAGAAGTGAGACGAAAATCAAGCACTGAGTTTAAAGGTGAACTGCCTGCATTAGCGGTTCCGGAAACAACTGAAAAACAAATAATAGAATACGAAGCTGGAGTGATTTCTCCTTCAGACAAGACTGTGGAAAGAATGGAAGCAAAAACAGCTGTCCAGCCTGATATTGGGACTGGAGAAAATGCGATCGCTGAAACCACGTCTCTTGTAGAAACACTGACTGACGCGCAAGCTTCAAGGGTTGCAGACGACATACCTGCGCCAGTAACCGATGCCGGATTAAGTGTAACCACGGCCACCGAGGCGAACTCTGCGGTGTCGACACAACCAAAATATATTGGAATCCTAGAAACAAAAACTGACGAAGAAACACTGTCCTTCGAGCAAAGAACGCTGAGGTCCTCGGAGGCGGAGAAAGCCGATAAGAGCCAGGCTAGTGGCGCAACCACTTGTGAAGCCTTACTGCAGCTCCCTGAAGAGGTCAAGACTAGTACCGAAGTTGAGATCGGAGTTTCTGCGCAACCAACATACGCAGAAGAGGATAGAGGTGTAGAGCGCCCCGAAGCTGGCGTTTCCCAAGGAGATGAAAGTAGTCTGATTCCAAAAGTTCCTGAAGTCGAAAAGCCGAGTACTATAAACGAAACCACGACGGATCCTGGATACGTGCTCGCCTTTTTGCCGGTAAAAAGTGAGCAGGTCGAACAAAAATCGGAAGGTGGCACCGAGAGTGAAGAAACACCTTACCTTGAAGTCGAGTCACCAGCTAGCTCAGACAGCGGTGCCCAAGAAAACGCCAACGTGTCGTTGCCCGACGTAAGTGGCAAAGGTAACGAAGGCAAGGAAAGCGACCGCGATGAGGCTTTGGAAAAGACAGTAGCACCTGGAACTCTGAGCGAACGCTCAAATCAATCTGAAGGCGAGCAGCCACGGAAAGCACCTTCTAATGAGTCGCTTAGGCGGCAGGAAAGCACAGGTGCTCCACTTACTAGCGATACAAAGGAAGAAACTGCCCCCACTGAGTACAAAGAGAAGCCAGTGGCCTATTCACTTGAAAGTGCCCTTTTGGAAGTGACTAAGCACCCCTCACGGTCAGGATCTCTGACCGGAGTGTTCTCAGGACTGTTCGAATCCGATGCGACAGGGAAAAGCACACCTTCTTACGAGAGGACCGAGTTTGGAGCCGAAAATAAGATTCTAACTCAAATGAAGACAGATCTTGGAGACGAAGCGAGTGATATGAAGCCAGACGCTCCTTTTAGCGCGTCGTCGTATGAGCTATGTGAAGCAGCGCGTTCAGTCGGACCAACGACCCAGTCACTAAGTGAGGCCAAGGATTCTGATGATGGAGCACGTATAAAGGTGCCTTCAAGTCAGTCCCTTGCGCAGGAAGAGAAAGCAGAACTGCAAGAAAGGTCTGCGAGTTCTGTCAGTGGCGTGGCGGAAACAGTGCCATCAAGTGAGGCGATTGTTGCCTTTGACGAAGTAGCTTCTGGGGGAAACTTGATTGAGAGGGAACCTAGTCATGAGAAAGTTTCTTATGAGAAGAGCGCGATTGTTCCCTTCGAAAATGTTGCTTCTGAAAAGACACTCGCGGATGTGCTAAACGAAATGAGTGGGCCTCGAACCCTAGTGGGTGCACTGGAACCCAGCACAGAAGCTTCTATCAAGATGATTGTTGAGACAACTCCGCAACTGCTGGTAGCTGTAGACAAGAGTGAGGAAAGTCCTGAATGGTCGTTTCGAAGAGAGCGCAGTGATAGCTGCTGGCAGTGCCAGGTGACGGCAGCTTACTCGCAAGCCCAGCAGATGGCAATGCACTACAGAGCTCCCATTTGCCAAGAGGCGAGCCAGCAAGCCGAGTCTATCGACGCAACAGAGCGAGAAGTTGTGCCCGCCGAGGAATCATACAAGTACATCGCTCCAGACAGAATGATTATCGCAAGTCCCGAAGGGGATTTGGCAGATGTTAACGACGTTATCATGTCCAGGAAACCTTCCAACGTTAGTGTAGGGAGTGTCAAATCCGCACCCCTGTCAGACCAAAGTGCAGCAACAGTAGAGATCGAGGTAGGTGCCCTTCAAGTGGTAAATTTGGATGCCAGTGCGGTCGAGGCAACCAGGAAAGAATCCGACATTAGCGCAGAAAGTGCCAAGTCAGCATCAGATCAAGACAAAAGCGAGAAAAAACCTGAGACCGAAATCTTCTCAGAAGGCTCAGAAAGGCTACCCGCTCCGGAAGGCGTCTTACAAACATACAGTCCAGAACAGGTACCCCATGATCCTGCCTCCAAACCGGTCGAAGTTTTCACTTATCCTGAGTGGGTGTCCCGTAGGCTCAGTGAAGGGAAGAGCAGTTCTGTGTTTAGCTCTGATGCCGAGATGCAGTCTGGGTCTTCCATTGTGCCTACCATAGGCTCAAATGGATTCTCACTTCCAGTGGGAGACGTTCATTCTGACTCGGGTGAAAGCATGTCCATTGCGTACGGCAATACCGTGCCACAAGAGGCTGGAAGCATGATTGTTAGCGAAACTACGTACACTGCAGACGTCACTGCAGAAACTACTGCAGAGGCCACTGCGGCGACCGGCACACTAGCGCCATCGGCTGTGTCAGTGGCTTCACTGTCAGGCACAACTGGTACATCTACTTTCCTCCCTACAGCTACTGTTACAATTGAAGTCTCCAGCGCCGGAAGCACATGCGCACCTACCTACGTACCTAGCGCAGTATCTTTATCTGATGGGCTTGAAAAAAATAATTTGATATCTAGTGCTCAGACTTTATCTAACGTTGTCGATGGTGTCACGTCTGGCTCATCCCTGCCGCAAGATGGAGTAACGGAGATGCTTTCAAGCCAGAAGCCAGATACTGACCTTACCACGCCTGTCCAAAAACCAAACGTGCCGCTGAAAGACGAGACAGAGGGCAGAAAGCCACGCTACGTGTTGCACAAAACACGCATCATTGCGACAACTCCCACACAGTCTGTCGAGCTTGTCGAAGAAACAGTAACACAGGCCTCTGAACCATCAGACAGCGCATCTGCTTCCAAGGATAAGCCACCGGAACCCAAGCCTTCGGCAGGTATAACAATGGAGGCAGCGGAGATTACTCATCCATCTTTGGGCGGCCCTGCAAAACCAGCAACGACTGGTCAGCTACCGGAGAAAGAAGTACCGCTCAAGAAAGACTCGTCGAATGTGGGAGGCAACGAAGAAGAGAGCAGCATGATAGAATCAGACTCGCAAATTCCGCCGCATAAGGATCGCGGCACTAAACGTAAGCTCCCTCGTTCGCATCGTCGAGCTGCTTCAAAGCCGCCGTTGCTGCAGCGCACTCGAATTTACGCCGAAGGCTTGACCCAGTCTGTTGAACTAATCAGCGAGAAATCTTATGTCAACGACATTGACAACGCCGCTAACACCAGCTTCGTGCGTATCAATACTCCTGGCCGAGAAAGCGCTGGTCGTCTCAGTTTTTTGAGCAAGCTACCTACGCTCAAGGACGTCCTGGATATCAGCAGTGTGAGCGAGGAAGACGAAAGCGCTATTAACGCTACAATTAAGCGAGACGTGCCCAGAAAGATGGAGAAGATAAGCAAAAAGATATCTGAAGTGAACTTCAAAAGGGCGCTACTTCAAGAGGCATCTGGCAGAGAAAAGAATCAGAACCGAATCGACAAAATAAGGAAAATGGTCGAGGCGCTAACACGAACAGAGAGTGCGCTGCAAAGGAATCTAAGCATGTTGGCGCACAAGAATGCTTCTTTTGCAATTTTTGGAACCAGATCTGAGGAAGTTTTCAGCGCTACTAACAGAGATGACACGATAAGGGAGTCGGAACCAGTACAGAACTGGCTTTCATCAGATGTATTCCGCGATAAAATGGACACGCTCCCTACGACCGTCAACACGCTGAAGTCCGGGAATGTCTACGAAGATACGGTCACGTCCTCACATGAGTCATTTCAAGTTAGAACGACAGCTATAGGTTATGGCAAATTTCAGCAGCAGGTTGAAGCTACGCCAGAAAAAAAGTCGCTTAAATATAACCTCACCGGTCCACTTGGCGACAGAACGAAATTCCAGAGAACAGCAGCCGCACCCAGCGGGGCTACCGAAATTCAGAAGGCGGGTGAAGCGAGCAGTGACTCGGAGGCGTCGAAGGCTGCCAAGGACGTTCCCGAAAGGAAGACAGTGTCGGAACCCGGTTTTTTAACCTCCAAGCATCCCAACCTCGACGGTGAAATGGATTCATTCGGAAGTGGCGCTGCAAGTCAGGGGCATGGGCAGAGCCCGAAAACTGAAATGGTTGCAGCGATCAAGAAAGAGACGTCGTTCACCGACAAGGAGACGTTTAGAATGCCCAACGAGCCAGAGGTTTCTTCAGAGAGGTCATACACCCACATCAAAGTATCAGACTCTCTGGCTAGCTCCGAAGGTCCCAAAGAACAGACTATCGTCGCTGAAAACAGAGCTTGCTCGCAAAGCAGCTTCCCCGTAATCACACAGTGTACGACATCGATGCCTGTCCAGACGCCATGGACTTCTCTGAGCCAGGTTCTCTCGCAGCATCCGCTCAAAGTACTGAAACAGAAAGTGGTCCGCCTGGTGGCTTCGGCTACGATGACCCGTACGGCTACGGGCGCGGCCGCTCGCCCATGGACATGTACTACGATCGGCCCCCGCCCAGGCCCATGCAGATGCCCATGGGTATGGGAATGGGCATGTGGGGCGGCGGCGCAGGCGGACTGCCACCTATGCAGACCCGCGACGTGTCCCAGCAACTACCTTAGTAGCAACTTCTTGTATTATATCACTAACATCAGTCCACATCTCTTCGGGCCCTCTGTCTTCTAGATGTAATTCTTGAAATCGATTCCTCACTTCCACAGCATAGTGTAATGGAATTTGATCCAGATCATACCTGAAAGGCCTTCTAGTTTTCGGCGTTTTCCTCAGTCGAAGCTTAATTTTGGCAACAAGGAGCTGATGATCGGTGCCACAACCGGCCCCAGGCCTTGTTTTTACTGCTTGTATAGCGCTTCTCCATCTCTGCCGGCAAATAATATAATCGATCTGATTCCTGTACAGACCGTCCGGTGAAGTCCATGTGTACAGGAGCCTCTTGTGCTGTTGAAAATGAGTAGTCGCTATGGTCAGGTTGTTTTCTTGACAAATCTCTACTAGCCTCTGCCCAGCTTCATTTGGCTCACCAATACCGAACTTGCCTATAATTCCGGATATTTCTTCACTCCCGGCCTTAGCATTCCAGTCTCCTTGAGAAAAAGGACGTCTGATGACGGGGTGCGGTTTAAAAGGCATTGTAGGTCCGCATAAAATCTCTCAACATCAGCTTCTTCAGCAGTTGTGGTCGGTGCATAGACTTGGATAACTGTTATGTTGAAAGGGTGACCTTGGATCCGAAGTGAAATCATTCGGTCGTTTTTGGGGTTGTACCCTAGCACTGCTTTGCCCATTCTTCTGTTTACTATGAGAGCGACCCCATCCCTTCTCTTGGATTCATGCCCACAATAAAAGATAATGGTCGCCGGAGTTAAATTCTCCCATTCCGGTCCACTTGAGTTCGCTGATACCCAAGATATCAATGTTCAATCGGTTCATTTCTCGCTTGACGACATCCAGTTTACCTTGCGTCATAGACCTTACATTCCATGTTGCTTTGTGATATATCTCCTTGCAACATCGGACTTTCTGGTCGCTTCCCGACACATCCACAACTGAGCGTCCTTTTGGCTTTAGCCCAGCCGCTTCATTCGTCCTGGAGCTACTAGGAATCGCCCTTTGTTCATCCCCAGTAACATGTGGGACGCCTTCCAACCTGGGGGGCTAATCTTCCGGCGCCATATCATTAATGGTATTGTGAGTGGCCATAGGGTTTCCTTGGCAGGAAATACTGGAGTGGGTTGCCATTACCTTCTCCAGTGCATCACAGTTTGTCAGACATATCATACCCCAGTCCAGGCAGGAGCTTGACGTACAAACCATTGCAAGTCAGCAAGGCCTAGCTTGTAGATGCCGATCAAGATACTCTTCTGAGCTTTTTACATGTTATTCTTTTAACTACGAGAAGCAGCTTGAACTGTGAAGAAACGATAGGCTACACTCCCATACCTCCTAACTCTCTAATTACCAAAACAGCGGCCGATAGTCATCTCTTTAACTTGTCATGGTCCCTTTCAGAAACTCATGTTTCATATGCACATAATAATTGCATGATAAGTTTCATTTGAATTTCAAGTAATATTCTCTCTTATTACGGGATGTTCTGCACCACAAATGAACATATTTAAAATTTGAATATATTTAAAGCAGGTTGAGAAAGCATTATGGAAAAAAGCACAGTCACTTTCTTTTTGCCAATGACAGACGTGAAAGAATAAGCAGGAATATCAAGGTAAGCATCCTAAACGCAGGATTTGGTGCATTCCTGACACACACCTAATTAGAATTACATTTAAGATTCATGAAAGGCATACGTGATGATGCTTAGCGGCTACTGAAATTTTGGTTGAAGAAAATATTATAGGCAGATGTTCCGTGTGGTGGGCGTCAGCTTCTGCAACAACACTGCCTGCCTGATTATCAATTCTTATTGGTAAATCTGCGCCTTAGTGCATAGCAAATACTCACTGAATACACTGAAGCATGTAAAAAAGTAAATGAATTTATACTTTGTGCACCTCGGAAAGTAGAACAATTTTCCGCAAGTATGTCATTTTGCTCTCGATCTCCGAGAGGCTTTCTGAAATGTTTTCTCGGGGAAGGAATTAATTTCAGCAATATACTCCATGCCACAACGCAATGTGTCACATATTATAATTAATAAAGTATTATAATTGCAGTACAACCTTTCATTAAACTAAGGTAGGGCTTAGTTTTAAAATGAAGAGCTGATTCTCCGAAGCTCTCCAGTGCAGCTCGTTTCGTCGGAATTTCGTGCAGAATACTGAACCTGGGCGCATTAGACGGATAGAAAACTTGGTAGAAAAGTCAAGTACACATTTATTGGGAAAAT
The DNA here is from genome assembly GCA_023969395.1 of Amblyomma maculatum. Classification (NCBI taxonomy): domain Eukaryota; kingdom Metazoa; phylum Arthropoda; class Arachnida; order Ixodida; family Ixodidae; genus Amblyomma; species Amblyomma maculatum. The sequence continues at coordinate 69,516 of JAJIZL010028808.1, forward strand.
AAAGGTGAGAATTAGGAAAGTGACCAGAAAAGGGGGCGATAATAACGGGCGGTATGGGTTCACGGAACCAGTGATCCGTAAGGTATGCATTCACAGGCGCTAAATGGGACAAACAAATAAGTAATATGTGATTTGATATTCCGATTTCGCCGCTGAAGCGACAGGTCGGCCTAATTTGTGCAAACGATTTTGGAAATTCGGTATTTGTTAGGAAAGGTATCGTTTTGAAGCTTCCTCTTCTCCATCTTTTGCTGTATGTTTACTGAGTTGCGCGAAGGTGGCAGCGAGGTGACAGGCAGTCCGAAGGGCTCCAGGCACAAGGCGACGTTGACGGTTCATCAATGACAGTTCACAGAAAACTCGGAAAAACATCAAGCATACTGATGACATAAATGTCTGACAATTCGACTAAATTGCACTACCTGATTGCTGTCGTGCAATAGTATATTCTCTATATTCCAATGTCACGAGCAAAAATCCAGTTGAAGAGCGCAGCGCATTACTACATAGTCGATAAGCACATCCTCACACAGCAGAGGATGACTACAGAAAAAGGAATACGACTCAAGCGAGTCAATTGGCCGTCTCCCTGTTTGTTCCCTTTTCTTCTGTCGTGCCAGAGATTTCTTAGAAATAATGACCGGCAGAGAGAGATGAGCACAAGTTTGTTTGCAATGAAGGGCTGAGCAAACGAATAAACATGACTGCGCAGAAAAGCCTTGCTCATTGAACTGGGCTCCGCTTGCGATGCCACGCGTCATCATCGAAAGTTGTAATGTCTTTCCTTGGATTGAAGGGCCAAAGGTAAAATCTTTGGCTTTGTTTCAGTTGCGTAGAATCCCAGTTAGATCATTACAGTGTGATTGCATCATAAGACATCCTGCAAAATACTAGAATGCGTCTCATAGTTTTGCAATCGTTCCCGAGTGGCTTCGTACTACTGAACTGAAACAAAATCTCTCGGAAGTGACTTTTAATGAAGAAGAGAGAAACTGCATCACATGAGCACTCAGCGGCTAACAAGTCACTTTGTAATATGTTAGGTACGGCTTCTCTTCCTTTATTGCTTTTATTTGGGCAGAAGAGATGGAATGAAAAGGATAACTGCACCGAAGTTAATTCATAACACCTTGGGAACAACGACAAAAAAAGAGACTCGTGCCAATGTTCCGTGTTATATTTTCATATTTCTATCACTATAATGCTCTAACTAGGATAATACGTAACTGATATAAAGACAAACATTTAAAACGTCTAATCAGGAGATTTTGTATTTGAAATCTAAAAGATGGAGTCCCTTAACGATTTCCTCTGGCACGCCATTCCACTGAAGCATGGCGCAAAGAAAGAAGCTGTACCTAAACACATTTCACCTTCGAGCGCATTGATACACTTATTCGGTATGGTAGGTGTAGTGCCACGGCCGCTCGATGGAAGCGCACTAGGTGCAGCCTGCTACGTCGCCCGAAACCGGCGGGAGGCGCCTACTTCCCGTCGCCACCGCCGCGGCGCCACCGTTCGGGGACAGCCACGCGCGGAGAGCTGCGCCTGGCTGCGCTTTGAGGGAGTCGTCGGCGTGGTAGAAGCCTTTTATTTTAAGGATATAAGAGCTCCGCTTTACCCAATTTGGCAACACGAATTAGTATATACTGTCATGTGTAGTGTGACCATGTCAGCACTTAGCACTTGCTCGGCAAGGATATATAGTGGAGTGTACCCCGAAAAACCTAATATGACGCTGGTTCAAGGCCACTCGATTGGAGAGCTCGCATTACCATGATGTTTCATTCGGATCAAGTTGTTTGTCACATGAAAATGTCACCCGGCTATGAACAATTAGAAGCTGTTCAGCTGCCATTGTAGCCTAATGCATAACCACTTAACTATGTCGCTATTTCCGTATGTCATTTTCATACCTTTTACTCATTCCTGCATACAGCTTTTATACACAAATTGATGTGAAGCTGTTCTAAACTGCTAGAGCTATCGAATAAAAAAATGTCCTACTATGAGCAACCTCTGTGAAAATGCGACATGTAACCGACCTTTCTATCTCATTCTGACAAATGTTACGGTGGAAATATGAAGATGTTTATTAGGTTAAATTTAGATGATAACCTGGGATCTTCGACTCAGTTGGAGACCTTAAACTTTGTACACCGGAACGCTATCCGTCATGGCTTCCCTCATTTTGCATGACCGGACAAACTAAGAGCGCTTCATAGAGCCGGTCTGCCTCAAGGTGCTACGTATATGCGCCGCAAGTTTTTATTACTATTTTTTAATGGCTGTTCGCAAACCAATACAATTTCGCTGGGTTGCAAATTGCAAGTGAGTCTAAGTATGGAAAGTGTGCTTTCTATTTTTAAGATACAAGGAAAAGGGCTTACGTTTACTCATGAGCTACCGGTGGACAACAAATTGCAGTTTCTTGATTTAAATATGAAAATATGTAATGGGGAAGTGTGTTGGAAATATTTTCCCAGGGCTAAAAAAGAGCTACCTCCATATGGATCAGCATATTCAAAGACTATAAAAAGAGGGATAGCTTCCCTTTGTTTGGAGTCGGCCTTGTTAAAATCATGTGTACATATGGAAGAGGAAAGCTTTAATAATTAATTACAAAGACTTGATGCGGCTGGTTTCCCGGGTATGATTATATGTAGGGTGGCAGAGTCCTTGCTTCAAAAAATGAAAGGGAAAAAAAGATCGCCAGATATGTTGAGGAATAAACGACCACAAGTGATCCCCTATATACATAGAATTGCACACTGCCTGAAAAAGGTGGCTAGTAGGTTTGAGGTGCCAGTTGTGTTTTCTGCCCCCAATAAACTGGGTGGGTTATGTGCAATAATAGGGAGAAAAAACAAAGGGCAATGCGATAAGAAGCATGTTAAGAGTTTTATTGGATGTCGGGTGGGGGTGATTTATGAGGTTCCTCTGACGTGCGGTAATCTATATATTGGGCAAACAGGAAGATGTATTAATGATAGAATGAGGGAACATGAGAAGTCCATAGAAAATGGCAAAGGGTCAAATTTAGCCTTGCACTGCCAAAAGTGCAAGTGTGAGCCGTTGTTTAGCAGGCTAAACATATTAGGCAAGAGTCGGGATAAGGTGGCACGCGAAATTTTAGAGGCGTATTGGATACAGAAGAAAGAAGAGAGATGCATTAGTGAAGCTTCGTTGAGTTTACGTAGAAAAGAATTTAATTTTATTGAGCAATCCTCCTGAGTTATGCAAAGAACGAGATTATTATCGGTCCTCAAGCTGTTATTCTTGGCCTAAAGTTGTTATTCTTGGACTCATCTTACGTTTTGGGGCTATGGGAGTTTACAGAATTTTTCCCCTCAAGTACATGGGCCTCGTGGCTTCTTAGATGTTGGCAAGATAAAGTTTCTCAATACATAGGGGCTACTTAAGTTATGGGTGCAGATGGACATGTCCTACTGTATATGTGTGGTAGTGTTTTTAGTGTATGACTTGTGACTATGTGGTGATATTTGCCTGTCCAGCGTGGTTGGAGTTACTGGGCAAAGCAGAGGTGTGGATTTACAAGACAGTATAGAATTTGTGACTGTCATGTTTGATCGATGTTTTTGGGCTGAGAGGAAGAAAGTGTCACTATCCCCTTGGTAAAGAAGAGGAAGAATAGAAGAAGAGGGAGAAGAGATTGGTCACCGCCATGTTTGGACAAGGTTATGGTCTGCGAGGAAGAGAGTGCCATTTTCCCTTTGGCAAAGAAGAGGAAGTTGAGATGTGCCTGAGTGTAGAAGAGGAAGTGTTTTCCGGTTCTTCTTACAGTTGGTAGTGTGCGCGTGTGTTGTGTATCTTCTCCTGTGTTTTGTGTTTGTTTGCGCCACATATCTGAATACGATGATGCACCAACTAGCCCCTCAAGCCGTTATTTTTATGACTGAACGACTTAACTGAGTATATTCTACACTAGGGGCTTATTTTAACAACTTGTAAATGCAGCTTTGCCACAATGAGATGCTTGTGCAGCAGAGTACCCTTTAAAGGACAGAACGAAATGTCCTGGTATTTTTTTTTTTTGCAGCGTTCTTTTATGGTTATTTTGCAGCTACGCCTGAGACAGCCCACCGCTTCCACCACTCTTGTCCACGTGGCCCTCGAACTTACATCTAGGCTTCCAGTACTGCAGCGTAGAGCTTAACGATGAAGCGCTTAGGCGTCGGTGACTTGTGCTTCGAGAAAACATAGGCGTTTTTGGTCTAGTGCACCCGTTTACAGGGTTCCTTTTTATGTTATAAAAGGAGCACTTTGGCCACATTCGCAAAACGTTCGTTTGAAAAATTAGGTACTGATTAGGAGGGGGTGTATATTCTACACTAGGGGCAACTTTTAGCAACTTGTAAATGGAGCTTTGCCACAATGAGGATTCTTGTGCAGCAGAGTACCTTTTAAAGGAGAGAACGAAATGTCCTGGTAATTTTTTTTGCAGCGTTCTTATATGGTTTTTTTGCAGCTACGCCTGAGACAACCCACCACTTCCACCACTCTTGTCCACGTGGCCGTCGAACTTACATATAGGCTTCTAGTACTGCAGCGTAGAGCTTAACGATGAAGCGCTTAGGCGTCGGTGACTTGTGCTTCGAGAAAACATAGGCGTTTTTGGTCTAGTGCACCCGTTTACAGGGTTCCTTTTTATGTTAAAAAGGAGCACTTTGGCGACATTCGCAAAACGTTCGTTTGAAAAATTAGGTACTGATTAGGAGGGGTGTATATTCTACACTAGGGACAAATTTTAGCAACTTGTAAATGGAGCTTTGCTACAATGAGGATTCTTGTGCAGAAGAGCACCCTTTAATGAAGAAGAGAAAAAACCGCATCACATGAGCACTCTGCAGCGAACAAGTCATTTTCAGTTTCTTTATTGCAGAAGAGATGGACTGAAAAGGATAACTGCACCGAATTTAATTCAAAACACTTTGAGAACAACGACGAAAAAAGAGACTCGTGCAAGTGTTTTGTCTTATATTTTCATGTTTCTATCACTATAATGCTCGAACTGGGATAATACGTAATTAAACCAAAGACAAAGATTGAAAATCTCCAATAAGGAGATTTTGTATTTGAAATGTAAAAGATGAAGTCCCTTAACGCTTTCCTCTGGCACGCCAATCCACTGAAGCATGGCGCAAAGAAAGAAGCTGTACCTAAACACATTTTACCTTCGAGCGCATTGATACACTTATTCGGTATGGTATGTGTAGTGCCACGGCCGCTCGATGGAAGCGCACTAGGTGCGGCCTGCTACGTCGCCCGAAACCGGCGGGAGGCGCCTACTTCCCGTCGCCACCGCCGCGGCGCCACCGTTCGGGGACAGCCGCGCGCGGAGAGCTGCGCCTGGCTTCGCTTTGAGGGAGTCGTCGGCGTGGTAGAAGCCTTTTATTTTAAGGATATAAGAGCTCCGCTTTACCCAATTTGGCAACACGATGTAGTATATACTGTCATGTCTAGTGTGACCATGTCAGCAATTAGCACTTGCTCGGCAAGAATATATAGTGGAGTGTACCCCGAAAAACCTAATGTGACGGTGGTTCAAGGCCACTCGATTGGAGAGCTCGCATTACCATGATGTTTCATTCGGATCAAGTTGTTTGTCACATGAAAATGTCACCCGGCTATGAACAATTCGAAGCTGTTCAGCTGCCATGGCAGCCTAATGCATAACCACTTAGCTATGTCGCTATTTCCGTATGTCATTTTCATACCATTTATTCATTCCTGCATACAGCTTTCATACACAAATTGATGTGAAGCTGTTTTAAACTGCCAGAACTATCGAATAAAAAAATGTCCTAATATGAGCAACCTCTGTGAAAATGCGACATGTAACCAACCTTTCTATCTCATTCTGACAAATGTTACGGTGGAAATATGAAGATGTTTATTAGGTTAAATTTAGATGATAACCTGGGATCTTCGACTCAGTTGGAGACCTTAAACTTTGTACACCGGAACGCTATCCGTCATGGCTTCCCGCATTTTGCATGACCGGACAAACTAAGAGCGCTTCATAGAGCCGGTCTGCCTCAAGGTGCTACGTATATGCGCCGCAAGTTTTTATTACTATTTTTAATGGCTGTTCGCAAACAAATACAATTTCGCTGGGTTGCAAATTTTCAATGGAACAACGCGCATCGAGTGTTTCTGCTGTGAAACGCTTAGCTGCGATCAAAAGAATGTTCACGCTTCAGAGCGCAACTACAGCTGAGTTCGACGAGCAGCCGCGTGCGCTAATTAAATGGCCACACAAAAAAAGGAAGAAAAATACCAATCGCAGATGGAAAACTTTTCTCGAGAGAGGTTTATGCCATAGCCATAAACGTCGCTCCACTGTCGCACGCAGCAACTTAACGATACCTTGCATAGCGCCTAAGCATGGACACGATCATTGTTTTCATAAATTAGTGGCAGGTACTGTCTACAGTGAGAAAACATTGATGAAATGAAACGTTTACATAGCTTGCTACTTCGCCGGAACTCTTCAGACTTCATCCTGTTAATAAAGGTGCTCGTAAGCTGACAAAGCTTGATTACTTCCTTTGCGGGGTAAATCATGCCTCCTTTGTCCTTTGTTTTGACTAACCTGTAACTGGTCCAGTTGACTCATATTTCCTGCAACAGGCTCTTGCACGACTTACATATCACTTCAAAACCATTACCAAATATCGCATAAATTAAGCAACAGCCTGGTAGTGATATCTAAGGGTCCCACTTTCAATAATTCCCATTTCACCCTTACATCTTATTGACTCTCTCTGGTTTGGCAACTCCTGCCAAATTAAACATGTCATGTGTTCTGATTGCGCCCAATGTGTCATGCCATATCATCAACTAAAGTGCATCTCACCAAATAGGTATTTTTCCGACTTTCCGCCGACAGAGCGGGCGCCAGATTTTCTGTGGAACGTGGCTTTTCAGTTTATCGCATCGGTTCAAACAGTCTTCAGAGTATAAACAAATGTTGTATATAAAGACTCCTTTGCTTGCAAGGCCGCTCAGACTAGTGTGGCAAAATTTAGAACAAATTGTATACTTATATATAAAAAAAAAACATTCGTACCTTTTTCTGATATGTCCTCGCTACATATCCTGCGAGAAAAGCTTCTGATGCTACCTTATCGTGTTCATCTGCTTCACAACACATCATTAAAAATCCTAGTTCACTGGCCAGCTCCCTTATAACGAAATAGGTTAAACAACGTGACGGAATCACAGGAACAGAGGACGACACAACTAGCGCGGTTGTGCCGTCTTCTTCTCCTGTGTTCCCGTCACGTTGTTTGCACTGTTAACCTATATTTATCCCCATCAAGTCCAATATGCTGTCCCTTGCAGCAAATTCAATGGCAGCTGATAGAGCATTATGCTTCAGCATCTGGACTTTTTAACCTCTGCGCCGCTTTCATTTCAGAGAAAGCGAGTGCATTTCCACTCCTCGCTGCTGCCTTTGCCTGAAGCGTGCTCAGCAGATAAAATTAGAGGGTCTCTTGGATGTCTCTTAATCGGAGAACGGCGAAAGCCTACCTTTCTCCTATCATTTGCCTCTCATTGTTTGCCACAGGTCCTCATTTCTAGTCGTCGTTTGATATATTGGTCGTTTTCCAGTCAGAGTCTGCCTGCGTAGCCATTGTAGCCCTTACAATTCATAACTAAGAAGGTTACTCATTTAGAAGCAGCAGTGGTCATTACATGTCGTCGTTTCACATATTGGTCATTTCGTAGTCTTTAGCAGTAAGATGAGTCATGCTATTATAGTCATTACCACAGATCGCTAAGCACTTTTACTAATTTCTAATCAATTGCGGTCATTACATTTCGTATATTGATATACTGGTCATTATAAATCATTTTGGTCATTATTAACCATCATTAGTCATTAGCATTAGTCAATACTTCTATCAATGTCTATTTATAACTTTTATTGATTACCTATCACCATCAATCATTTTCATTCTTAATCTCCCTCCTTGTACGTCCGCTTTTGCGTCTGACACACCAGTGCACAGATGCGACGCACAGATTACAGGCACAGCTTCTGCGCACAGGTTTTCGCTCCATGAGCCTAGAACGGCTTTCGCCTTAAAAAACAAACGCATCCCGTCTCATCGTTAAGGTGCTTGCACACGCGCACACAAAAAAGTTTGCGCTTACCACAGAGACGCGAGGCGAATGCGTCCAGAAAGGGAGCAAACCGCGCGTTCAGAGCCGGCGACCCCGGCGGCGACGTGTCCCTGAACAGTGGCGCCCTCAGCAGAAATAGCGGGCGTGACTGTAAACTCCCCAAGGACGCGCTTGCCCATTGACGGCAGCGCGACGCAGCAGGCCGCACCTAGTGCACGTCCATCGAGCGGCCGTGACAGAGGTGCCTTTTTTATGTCATAAAAGGCGCACGTTGGTTACATTCGTGAAAAGTTCATTTGAAAAATGGGTACTGATTTGGAGGAGGAGTATATTCTACACTAGGGGGTTATTTTACAGCTTGTAAATGCCGCTTTGCCACAATAAGGATTCTTGTGCAGCAGAGTACCCTTTAAAGGAGAGAACAGAATTCCTGCTAATTTTTTTTGCAGCGTTCTTTTATGGTTATTTTGCAGCTACGCCTGAGACAACCCACAACTTCAGCCACTATTGTGCACGTGGCCCTCGAACTTACATCTAGGCATCTAGTACTGCAGCGTAGAGCTTAACGATGAAGTGCTTAGGCGTTGGTAACTGTGCTTCGAGAAAACAGGCGTTCTTGGTCTAGCGCAACCCTTTACAGAGTTGCCTTTTTTATGTCATAAAAGGCGCACTTTGGCTACATTCGTGAAAAGTTCGTTTGAAAAATAGGAACTGATTTGGAGGAGGTGTATATTCTATGCGAGAGTTGGACTGTGAAGAAGGTTGACCGCCGAATAATTGACGCGTTTGAATTATGGTGCTGGAGGAGACTCTTGAGATTTCCTGGGACTGCCAGAAGATCAAATCAGTCGCTACTGTCGACCATAATCCCTGACTGCTCATTGGGGGTTCGAATTATAAAGTGCTAGCTCAGCTACTCTGGTCATCTGATGAGAAGAGAGGAGTCGCTGAAGAAAGATTTGATGTTGGGAAACTTTGAGAGTCACCGGAGAAGGCGCAGGTAGCGAACGCGAAGGTTAGATGGCATCCACGAGGCACTGCAGATGAAGTTATGTGTTAGGAAGATTGTGAGAGACCGGAAAGCGTGGCGTGGTATGGTCCATAGGGTCACGAAGAGTCGGACATGACTGAACGACTTAACTGAGTATATTCTACACTAGAGGCTTATTTTAACAACTTGTAAATGCAGCTTTGCCACAATGAGGATGCTTGTGCAGCAGAGTACCCTTTAAAGGACAGAACGAAATGTCCTGGTAATTTTTTTTTGCAGCGTTATTTTATGGTTATTTTGCAGCTACGCCTGAGACAGCCCACCGCTTCCACCACTCTTGTCCACGTGGCCCTCGAACATACATCTAAGCTTCCAGTACTGCAGCGTAGAGCTTAACGATGAAGCGCTTAGGCGTCGGTGACTTGTGCTTCGAGAAAACAGGCGTTTTTGGTCTAGTGCACCCGTTTACAGGGTTCCTTTTTATGTTATAAAAGGAGCGCTTTGGCGACATTCGCAAAACGTTCGTTTGAAAAATTAGGTACTGATTAGGAGGGGGTGTATATTCTACACTAGGGGAAACTTTTAGCAACATGTAAATGGAGCTTTGCTACAATGAGGATTCTTGTGCAAAAGAGCACCCTTTAATGAAGAAGAGAAAAACCGCATCACATGAGCACTCTGCAGCGAACAAGCCATTTTCAGTTTCTTTATTGCAGAAGAGATGGACTGAAAAGGATAACTGCACCGATTTTAATTCAAAACACTTTGAGAACAACGACGAAAAAAGAGACTCGTGCAAGTGTTTTGTGTTATATTTTCATGTTTCTATCACTATAATGCTCGAACTGGGATAATACGTAACTAAACCAAAGACAAAGCTTGAAAATCTCCAATAAGGAAATTTTGTGTTTGAAATGTAAAGGATGGAGTCCCTTAACGGTTTCCTCTGGCGCGCCATTCCACTGAAGCATGGTGCAAAGAAAGAAGCTGTACTTAAACACCTTTCACATTCGAGCGCATTCATACACTTGTTCGGTATAGTTTGTGTAGTGCAGGTAAAAATATTCTTCTTAATCATGGCACTGTTTTTGCATCTGATGCAGGTTAAAGGGAAATTCTCTGCATTTGCACAGTATTTCTTTCTTAGGAAAATTCAGGCTGCTCAATAGTAGCAATGTTTGCACGTAATACATTAGCAGGCGAGCATCAAGGCTGTATAATAACTTGTGAGACCATTCGACATCGCTTAGATAATTGAGAAAATCAATCGCAATTATTTCATTTATGTAAAGGGGATAATACGTTGGAAACACCCATAACCCGAATAACCTAGGAGGCAGAAGACGCGAATTCTTTAAACGAACTTGGGTGATGTACAATAATGTAAATTCCTTGCTGATTATCGAGCGGGGCTCGATTTCTTGCATATCGAAATATTCAAACTGGGGTCTCCTCAAGACGAAACTTCTTTCCATCGAGTATGATTCAGGATTTGCATACGCACGTTCAACAATGTTGGTTTCCATAATTTTGAAACAAAGAGCAACCGGTCTAAAGGATCAACTGTCTTAGATGTTGTGTGGCAGATTCTATAATGTGCTAAGGCGATTAAAAATATCGCGCTCTTAGTATCGGCCTCCCATCTTTCGAGCGGGTATCGAAGCCCGGGTTTATGACCGAGGTTAGTACCACCGAGCGAAAAGAGAGGAGGTTAGGCCGCTGCGCTTTGCACGGCATTTGTTGAGCTCAAAACAAAACCAGATCGGAAGTGTATATTTCTGCAGGCTGGCATTTCAACTGTCAACCGGAAATGATCCCAGAAATTTCCTTATAGGAACATAAAAGCATATGTGCGCCGGAGACAGCATCCAGCTAAAAAAGAAGGGTTGTAATTATGAGGGAATTAGACAATGGTGGATATAATAACCGGCCGCATTGATCGTGTCTCCGCCGGGGGTAGTGGCGTGCCCCTGTAATCCAGCTGCTTGGAGGCTGGCGTTAGAGGACGAGTTGAGGCTGGGAGGCCTGCCTACATCTGCCCATGTTGACCGGGTGTCCGCGCTAAGCTGGGCGCCGATATGGTGGCCCCGGGGGAGCTCGGTGGCGACCAGGTCGCCTAAGGAGGAACGAACCGACCCTGGGCGGAAACACAGCAGGCAAAAGCTCCCGCGCTCTGCAGTTGCGGGATCGCACCTGTGAATGTGCGGCACGAGGTAGCCCAGACAATACATTCGGACCTAGCGCCTTTTTTTTAAAGTAGCCATTGCAGTTGCACAAACAGCTACTGCAAAAGTTTCCCCATCTATCGGCACTTTATGTCACATGCTTTCAAAAGGGCATTGACACTACGGCGTTCATGAAAACAGCACGCGCTTGAATTTGATTTTGATTTCCGCTGGCACATTTTTTTTTTCGCCGTCCATGGGTACCGGTTTTGCCCTCTGATGCTCAGAAAATCATGTTTATGAGAAGGTATCGCCAGAAATAATGTATTCTAGCATTACAGTGGCACCGATTAATACCTTTGTGCGGGCGTGTCGGTGAAGCATCGTGGTTAACAGGAGCGCCAAAAACCAGGACACAAGGTACCTATAAGAACAGGACTTCGCTAGTCCTGTTTCTATGTGCTCCTTGTGTCCCGGTTTTTCGCGCTCCTGTTCTTCACGATTACAGTGGCATGCACATGCACAAGTTTTTTCCCCATGAATATGCGCAAATTTCTCATAGGATCGGAAATCTTTACAGACAAAAAAATTTACTTGAGACTCTGTACCCCGATTTTCGAGGTCGAAAAATTTTAATGACATCTATTTATTCTTTAGGAAAGCCTAGACTACGCAACCTTAAGTGAAGTCATTGACACAATAGAATGGGAAATGCGCGTGATGTTTGCCTTTTCGATAAATATTCGCGGAGCAATATTATTGATACCTACTTGTGTATATATTTCCCTATGACTGCCGGATTTCAGCCGCAATTGTGACGAGGTCATCCATTTTTTTTAACTTCAGTGCTGTAACCACTGCGCTACTTCCTATTGCTTTGCCTTTGTAACATCTCAGAGATGCAAATAGTGGTCCTGTTGGGATTCTGCCTACTGAAATGCAGGCTCATCGTCCGCTGAACTAGACACATACTTTATGCAAATTATTTATGCCAAGCGAATGCCTCTATGCCTGATGAATTTGATGTTTTTTTTTTCGTTCATAAATATATCTCCCCAGATGTTATTATCAATAATATTGATGATTAAAACATGCTCCTATGACTAGAGTTCATCATTTTTTTTTATCTTGTGGGCTATATGCACTCCGCTTTTAAATGTCGCCTTAATAATTTACCTAGAGTGCAAACTTAGTTAGGTACCATTTACTCTGCACTCAGGATGGCGCGTATTGAAATCCAGGCCCATCGTGAGCTGATCCGCACGCTCACAATTGTCCACATTCTTTTATTTTGTGCCCGGAAGGCTGCTCTTTGTGGTATGTCTATTGCGGTGCAATAACTGAAGGAAATGAACAATAGAAATGAATTTGTATACTACAGTGGCGGCCTATTTGTAGGCGTTAATATATATATTTTTTGCAAATGTTTAGCACATATAGCAATTTTCGCTACCTGCCTTGTACACAGTGTGCTTATGCACTGCGGGAAAATGCTCGCTGATTCATTGTTTTTATAAGCGCTATAATAAAATAGACTGAAGTTATTTTCACATTAGCAGCCCCGGCTTGTACGAAAAAAAAAGTACACTTGAATAAGCGTATTCTGCTTTATTCCTGCCTTTTACTGTCAGTTCTGAAAGAAATGTTAGTGCTGATGACATTTTCGGTATGTGTAATTGCTAATTCGTTGAAAGCATTTTTCGCTACCCCAAAGCGGGGCACGCATGAAAGTAAGCTTTCCAGGAGGCCTGTTTCAGTTTCGTTTTACTGTAGACAGATGCCGCCACAGGCGCACTTACCGCAAGGAAAGCGTCGAGACCGCAAATTTTTAAATCACTGCACTATGCTTACAAGGAGATTTCAAAATTAAAGTTCCTGAATTTCACAAGTGGCGACTACGGCCAGGCAGCTGCATTCGATAGAGGCTACATATTTTACAGCCTACGTGAAAATGCCTTGATGGATGGCGTTTGAGGCTGCCCAGAGTTTGAATATGCGCTCATGTGTCAACAAAGAGTTTAACACGTGAATAACAAAAATATGCACATAATCAAGAAAAAATAAAAATTAAGGTACTTTTTCGCTTTCCTCCCAAAACATAAAATTGTGGGAACTGCCATTCCTAACGTTGCTTGACATGGAGACTTGCGCAATTTTTATTTGCTAAGTATATTTTCAGGAGTATACTGTTGCCAAGACACATGTAATTTGCCGTAAAAAAATCTTGCAGTAAAATGACACTTTATAAGAAACCAAATACGTAGGTTACAGAAGAAATCATTTTTGCCATAATAATATAATATAAAATTTTGGCCCTAGAATTTATTAGGAAGTTCTGAAATTTCTGAAATTATTGTTCTCAATTCGCACTATTTGTTTGAGCACAATTGTTAGATATATTACCATCTCGAAATAATTTCGCCAAAGGCTGTTTCAAGGCGGTTTCTGAACTAAAAGTTTCTTGGGAACAAAATATGGTACTTTTCAGATTCCTAATTATCCTCTAAGAAAAGCAACCTTCAAATACGTGACGTGTAATGAAAAAAAAAATTCCTTGTTAAAGTGCTCAGATTTTACATAACGCTCGTAAAGAAGCCGTAATTGTCCTAATCCTGCGCAATGAACTGCCTAGATGTTATCCAAACACAAAAAGTTAGCACATATTCATGATTTCTGAAATCATAGTTTTGTGAATCTGGCACACTTAATTACCCATTATGACTACTACAACGTTTCTCTATATTTTCTAAGGTGGTGAAACTTAGAATATATACCAAAGGCAGGAAGATAAGCCATCCCTGAAAATTTTATTGAGATTGACGCAACTGTTCTAAAGTTGACTCCTAAATCTCGCATACCAAATTAAGCTCCACTTAACAAGCCTTTGACGATATTGCGTTCTTCGGTGCATGTTTCTACCCACATACTCATCAGCACAGTATCGCACGGTGCCACTGATGCATGTAAAACAAGACATGACATGCATATCAATCTCCGCTTGTCCTCCAGTCGTACAAAAATGCTTTTTTTTTGCCTGTAGCGAGGCCGGCTGTCAAAACAAAAGTCCTGAGTTTGAACCTCATGTATAATATAAAACGTTCCTTTATGCGAAATCGCCTGGATCTATCTTGTAATGTAACTAATAAATTAATTTACATCATAAGGTACATCCAGCAAACTTTCAATTACCTCATTACGCCTAATCGCCGAAACAATATTACTTAAATCTTGACTCGCATTTACTGGCGATGCAGGGTGTTTGAGGTACCTGCGTAGTATGACGTCATGCAGCTGTCAACAAATCAAATTGTTTTGCTATGCAACTATGCCTATTCTGCAACACGAAATCTTGATAATATCCTGGGGAAGAATGAAGAGTGCTTAACTCAAAATCCGACGCAGTTTGAATTAGGAGCCTTAGGTATTAGCACACGCCGTAAGCTGGCATCGCTACGTCATAATAACATCCATAGGGGAAAAACTGCACAGACAAGCACAAGAGGAAAATAATAACAGTACACAAGCCCTGCATTCCTTAGATGTCATACTTTCTGCTGATTTATATAAGACGTTTTCAGTGATATAGAAAGAGTGACAGAAGGAAATTTTGTAAAATATCGCTCAAAAATGAACTACGAAAAAACATTTACAGGTGTATACAAGCGTGCTTTGTGATGCTTGCATATTGCAACAAGACTGTAAAGCTGTAAATTGAGTTAAGCGCCGCAGAAATAGAGGCATCGATTAAAGTTAGTCAAATATGTTTGTGGGCATCAAAAAAGGATCGAAGCTCTGTGACACTTTCCATTGGCTAAAATATATCATGTATTGACTTAGGAATGGAGCTGTACCTAAATATGCTCTTTGCGTAATGACGTCTATACGGGGTACATACTTTGACTTTTCAAGATATCTTTATCGATGGTTGTTCTTTTGTTGAGTATAGCATAAAATAATGTTAAGTGCAAGTACTTTCCTCTCATTTCGGCCATGGCGGAGCCAACTCCTGACGTGAGGAAAAGCGCGGTTTTATTTAGAAGTGACAGTCAGCTGCGGTAAAACAAGCAGCCGGTGCCTTTACATATTCAAGCAATGATAAGCCTTACGTAGTTGACTGAGCCCAAGTACAGCACATGTACTTCAGGATGGGACATACACTAAAACAAACAAACAAAAAAAAAACTTAGAAGGCTTCAACGCTGCTGAACCAAATATTGAGCGAAAGCATTAGCTGCGGTTGACCGAGCTTTCTTCTTCTCTTTTTCTTTTTCTTCAGCCCATATATAAATCCCCACTTTAACCAAGCCGCATGATTGCGCCCTAGTGGCCTATAGGGGTAACGTGATTGCCAGGGCCCTAGCAGGCGGATTCTGACATAACCGTCCCATGTGAAACGAGAGACCCAAGTTGGCAGCATTTGCCGACCGCTTGAGCTGGTAGCCCAGTTCTCACCCTAGTGTCACGTGGGGTGTGACGTCCCAGGGTCATGTGGGTAAGACGTGGCTACCGGCCGCGCTACGCTGAAGGGTCGAAACATAGAGCAGCATTGCTTTCGCAATGACATAATTCCATTATGTGAACTGGAGAGGAGTTAAGCTATTTCCTGAGTAAGCAAAGCATAGCCAAGAGTATTATGGATGTACTGTAGGAGAGAAACAGTGGCGGCAACAATACGCCCATTGCTTGATTGTGTCATTGGAATATAGCCAGGAGGATTGATATCTATGCGATAAAGAGGAGAGGGATGTACGTAAGTCGCCTGCAGGTGACCAACAGGCTACAGCCGCATTTTTCTGGCATTGATACGCGCCTCAGGTGCCGATGAAGCGAAAACAGCGAAGTGTACAGAGATCGACACTCGGCACCTAGACTAAATAAAGTAACGGGGAGATATGTATGCAGTAAAGAGGAATAAACAGGTACTGGCAGATAGGGGCAAGGAGCCAAACAAACAGGGACCAGACCCGTATTATTCGTCGACCATTCCTTCTACTTCCTTCTTCTGCCTTCAGGCCGGGACAAAATGAAGCTACTGATTTTACTAAACGACCAAAGGAAGTCTTTGCACTGTTTTGTCCTCAACCACACACTTCACCGTCTATGTAATGTGTGCTGTTATAACATCGCGTTGCCACCGCCTGCCCATTCATCTAGACTCAGAACTCTGCAAATTAGTAAACTGTATTACGACACCGGAAGAACGCAACCGGGTAAAGCATGACTCCTATTTTAAACACAACAAAGTTGTACACAGCTGAAGGAATTGTCCACACCCACTACCGTTATTTTCACACTTAATAAAGCGTACGCTTAGAACTATATATTTAAATTAAGATATATGTAATGTTTAAGTTTCTTTGCATACTGGTAGAAGTGCTTGTCGAGGCCAATATAAGGGTTGTTAGCGCTGTTAAAAGGAAGCAGTACTCAATATATTAACGAAAACTCTTTTTGTGATTGCTACTAAGTATGGTGGCCTCAGAAATGATTTTAATAACCACCACCCGCCACTAGAATAATTGTAAACATTTCCAACGATGTCCAGCGTTATCTTGACTCGTACAGAAAACGAATAAATAGAGGAAAATTACATTTTCAAGTATCAAGTGTCAATTGAAACCTTGAAACTCGCGTAGTCATTGTATAAGAAAACCAACACGTTCTTCACATTGTGAAACAGATCGCCTTGAGATAACTTTTCGTCGTGTATAAAATTTAGCTGTGTCATATGACGCTGACTGGGAACGACTGCGAAAATTATGTTGTATCGTTCAGATCTAGAACAAAGCGAGATGCCGTTCCGGTGATGAGAACAATGGCAGCACTTCTAATCAAAGATATAAATGTAGGAAAATCTAAGCACATCTATGTTAACGAACATCTTTGCCCTTCTCGAAAACACTCGGTGTATCTATTGGTACTAAACGTAAGGACGGCTAAAACAACGTTACTAGAACAAACTCAGTTTCACAGCTCCCTACACCGCCCATCGGAGGAATGTGTCCCAAGTGTCCCGGTCGCGAGAACAAGTGGCGCTGCAGTCAACTCTTGCTCCTTGCCGCTCGCGTCGTCTGCTACACGCGGCGCGAAAGCATGGAGTGGCGAGCACACACGTAGCTTTTGCGTGCTGCCGTTGCACTGTACATGGCTGCAGTATAATTACAACTACATTACGAAAGCTTTGGCTTCGAAGCGCCACATTAGCAGAGAACGCTTTTGTGTTATACGAAATTCACTTGTTAATGCTGTGAAACAAGTGCGAGCGCCGTCGACTTGCTCACAAGCACTGTTTCTTGCTTTACTCCCCGGCCTGTGTTTTGTAGTATGCTCTTTCAGGGCATAGCTCCTGTAATGCAAATTAGTCAAATTTTCAGTGCCTACGAGCACTCTAGATTAGCAGGTAACTCATTGGATGTCACGTTTACTGCTGCGTTGTGCAGATTGCCTCCATTACAGGCAGAAATCTGCTAGCCTTGGCAACCTGTTCATGCAGTCCATAAAGTCTGGCTACTCGCGTCAAACGACATAGTCAACACAGATTACAAGTAAACGGCCTCCGTCGTCGCCTAATCAGAAGCGCTTTTCTTAATGTCTCACATCCGTGGTATGGCGTGGGACCTAGCTCCGAATCGGCATTTTTGAAGTCCGAAATTTAGCAATGAAAAACTAAATTATTCCTTTATCGTCTAAAGCAACGTTAGATGTGAACAGGTATTTAATGAGATTACTAAAAGAGGAATCAGTGAGAATGGGCGTGTGCACTGCGAAAGGAAATGACTGAAGAAGCGCATGAGTCTATTCAAAAAACATATATTGCCAGTAATCAAGCCGCACCCTTGAGAGATTCCCCTACCAATGTACACACAGACAGAAAGGAAAAACGACGTAATTTTACTGCTGTAGGGGTAGTTTATGTAATTTCATACTGCCACTGGACAACAGATTTAAAACACGATATTCAAGGTATCTAAAGTGCCGGAAAGGGCATTAGAAGTGAACTGCATGAACCTCAATTATTTATTAGCGCAACAAGAAAATTGAGCAAAATAGCAAAATTGTCAACAATACTAATGTTGAATGCCAACGAAATGCAGCAAACAACCAGAACTTGACTTCATCAACACAGACAAACACTGCAAGGTTACAAGCAGTTAAGAGATCATTAACTTCTTTTGGGAAATATTTGGTTGGGAGCATAATCTTTTTTTTTTGTGTCTATTGTGAAATGAGCGTTAGCGTTTCTAACTTCTCCTGACTATCTTTTTTTTGCACGTTATCTTCTATTACTTAAACAGAAAAAACCGTATTTGCAACGAATTCACTTCAATGCATGCATTAAGGAGCTCATATGTTTGGTTGGTAGCATATCTTGAGCTCATTCAGAAGCTTATAAGATTTTGTGCTTGCTCGCCTCACAAAAACAGTCTTTCGACATATCATAACTCACTCAAGGAGGAGATTGTCATACCAGCCATTGCAAGTCTGGAAGGCCTAGCTTGTAGATGCCGATCAAGATACCCTTCTGAGTTTTTTAGATGCTTAGCTTTTAACTACGAGAAGCAGCTTGAATAATCGCGAAGAAAAGGTAAGCTACACTACCCTACCTCCTGACTCCCTAATTACCCAAACAGCGGCCGAGAGTCAACCCTTCAAATTTTCATGGTCGCGTTGAGAACGTCATGCTTCATATGCACATATTAATTGCATGATAGGTTTCATTTGAACTTCAAGTAATATTGTCTCTTATTAACAAATGTTCTGCATCACAAATGATTATATTTAAAATCTGAATATATTTGAAGCAGGCTACGAAAGCATTATTGACAAAAAGCAGAGTCACTTTCTTTTTGACAATGACAGACGTCAAAGCATGTGCAGGAATATCAAGGTAAGCTTCCTAAACGGAAGATTTGGTGCATTCCTGACACACATCTAATTAGATTTAGGTTCAAAACTCATGAAAGGCATACGTGATAATGCTTAGCGGTTACTGAAATTTTGATTGAAGAAAATACTATATGCAGATGTTCCGTGTGGCGTTAGCTTCTGCAACAACACTGCCTGCCTGGTTATCAATTCTTCTTATTGGTAAATCAGCGCCTTAGCGCATAGCAAATACTCACTGAATACACCGAAGCATGTAAAAAATAAATGAATTTATATTTCGTGCACCCCGGAAAGTAGTAAAAGTTTCCGCAAAAAAGTCATTTTGCTCTCGATCTCCGAGAGGCTTTCTGAAATGTTTTCTCGGGGAAGGAATTATTTTCAGTAAAATACTCCATCTCACAGCGCACTGTGTCACATATTATAATTAAGAAATTATTACAGTTGCACTACAACCTTTTATTAAATTAATGTAGGCCTTAGTTTTAAAATGAAGAGATGATTCTCCAGAGCTATCCAGTGGAATTCGCTTCGCCGGAATTTCATGCAGAATACTAAACCTGGGCGCATTAGACGGATAGACAACTTGGTAAAAAAGTCAAGTAAACATTTATTGAGAAAATAAAGGTGGGAGTAAGGAAAGTGATCAGAAAAGGGGCGACAGCACCGGGTGGTATGGACTCAAGGAACCAGTGATCCGTAAGGTATGCATTCCAGAGGAGTTAAATGGGCCAAACAAATAAGCAATATGTATTTGATGTTCTGATTTCGCCGCTGAAGCGTCAGGATTGCCTAATTTGTGCAAACGATTTTGGAAATTCGGTATTTGTTAGGAGAGGTATCGTTTTGAAGATTGCTCTACTCCATCTGTTGCTGTATGTTTACTGAGTTGCGCGAAGGTGGCAGCGAGGTGACAGGCAGTCCGATGGGCTCCAGGCACAAGGCGACGTCGACGGTTCATCTGGCTCATACAGATGCCTTGTTTTTAGCCAAGTGTTTTACTCAGCCATAATATTTCAGAGAAAACTCGTTAAAACTTCAAGCATACTGATAACATCAATGTCTAAAAATGCGACTAAACTGCATCAGCTGTTTGCGGTCGTGCAGTATTATATTCTCTATATTCCACCGTCACGGGCAAAGATCCAGTTGAAGATCGCAGCGCACTACTACATAGTCCATAAGCACATCGTCACACAGCAGAGGATGCGTACAGAAAAGGGAATCAAAGACTCAAGCGTGTCAGTTGGCTGTCTCCCTGTCTGTTTCCTTTTGTTCTGTCGTGCCAGAGATTTCTTAGAAATATTGACCGTCAGAGAGAAATGAGCACAAGTTTGTTTGCAATGAAGGGATGAGTAAACGAATGAACATGACTGCGCAGAAAAACCTTGCACATTTAAATGGGCATCGCTTGCGGTGCCCCGCGTCATCATCGAAAGTTGTAATGCCTTTCCTTGGATTGAAGGGCCAAAGCAAAAACCTTTGGCTTTGTTTCGGTTGCGTAGTATCCCAGTTAGATCATTACACTGTGATTGCAACATAAGACATCCTGCAAAACACTAGAATGCGTCTCATATTTTTTCAATCGTTACCGAGTTGATTGTACTACTGAAATGAAACAAGATCTTTCACAGGTGACTGTTGATGAAGAGGAGAGAAACCGCATCTCATGAGCAATCAGCAGCTAACAAGTCCTTTTTGTAATTTGTTAGGTACGGCTTCAGTTTCTTTATTGCTTTTATTTGGGATGGAATGAAAAGGATAACTGCATCGAATTTAATACAAAGCAGCTTGGAAACGACGACAAAAAAAGAGAATCGTGCAAGTGTTTTGTCTGATATTTTCATATTTAATTGACACTATAATGCTCTAACTGGGATAATACCAAGCTGAAATAAAAACAAATATTTAAAATGCCCAATAAGGAAATTTTGTATTTGAAAATTAAAAGATGGAGTCCCTTAACGTTTTCTTCTGGCACGCCATTCCACTGAAGCATTGTGCAAATAAAGAAGTTGTACCTAAGCACAATTCCCCTTCGAGCGCATTGATAAACTTATTTGGTATGGTCTGTGTAGTGCAGGCAAAAATATCCTTGGTAATCATGGGACGGTTTTTGCATCCGCTTTGGTTTAAAGGGAAATTCTCTGAATTTGCACAGTATTTCTTCTTTAGGGAAATTAAGGCTGCTCAACAGTAACAATTTTTGCACTTAATATTGCCGCGAAACCTTCAAAACGGCATTTGTTGTTTTTTAACAGCCGCCGGCATGCGGCCTTATCACTGTGATTCTGGCACGCGTATCAATTCTGTATCCCGTGTTTGTTCATGCTCGTTGTCGCGATACGACATGTTATCATTTTCTTTGTTGCGAAAGATGCGCCGAGATCTGTCTCGAAGATTCCGATCACTTGTGTATGTTTCCACAATGTTCCAGGATGTACTAGTAGCAGTTTGCGACGTTATCTAGATTGTTCTGAGCAGCCTTTAAATTGAGCGTTGACGCGTGTGACGGGCATTCTTTGTCCGACGATCGACGAGCACGTTTGTTGCCATAGCCGCCGCCGAATTGTTTTGTTCATTTGCGGGCGCAAGCCAGCCCAATAAAGAGCTAATTTCACTAACATCAAGCCTGTGTCTTCTTTTGGTGTCAACGGCCTTGCCACCTCTACATGACAATATATTTGCAGGCTAGTATCAAGGCTATTTAATAACTTGTGAGAACTATTCGATATCGTTGAGAAAAATGATAAAATTAATCGCAATTCATTTTATTTACGTAAAGGTGATAACAAGTTGGAAATACTCATAACCCGATTAACCTGAGAGGCAGAAAAGGATTATTCCCTTAAAATAACTTGGGTGATTTACAATAATGTGAATTCCTTGCAGATTATCGAGCGGTGCTCTATTTCTTGCATATCGAAATATTGAAACTGTGGTCTCGTCAAGAAAAAACTTATTTCCACCGAGCATAATTTAGGCTTTGCATACGCACGTTCAGCAATATTCGCTTGTATAATTTTGAAACGAAGAGCAGGCGGTCTAGAGGATCAACTGTTTGAGATGTTAAGTATGGCAGATTCCATATTGTGCTAAGGCCATTCAAAATATCGCGCTCTTTGCATCGGCCTCCCAGCTTTCGAACGGATATCGAAGCTCCGGTTTAGGGTCGAGGTTGACGCCACCGAGCGAACGAGAGAGGAGGTTAGGTCGCTGCGCTTAGCGCGGCATCTGTTGAGCTCAAAACAAAGCCAGGCGCCCTTGCGGAAGTGTGTATTCAAACATCCTGACAGTTTAGCTGTAAACCAGAATCAATCCCAGAAATTTCATGAGAACATGAAAAGATGAGGCACTCAGTACAGCATCCAGTAAAAAAAGAAGGATTGTAACTATAAGGGAATTAGACTAAGGTGCATATAAAAACCAGCCGCATAGATCGCGTCTCTGCCGGGGGTAGTGGCGTGCCCCTGTAATCCAGCTGCTTGGAGGCTGGCGTTAGAGGACGGGTTGAGGCTGGGAGGCCTGCCCCACGTTTGCCCATGTTGATCGGGTATCCGCGCTGAGCTGGGCGCCCCCGGGGGAGCTCGGTGGCGACCAGGTCGCCTAAGGAGGAGCGAACCGGCCCAGGGCGGAAACGCAGCAGGCAAAAGCTCCCGCGCTCTGCAGTAGCGGGATCGCACCTGTGAATGTGCGGCGTGGGGTAGCCCAGACAATACACTCGGACCTAGCGCCCTTTTTTTTAAGTAGCCATTGGAAATTGCACAAAGGGCTACTGCAAAAGTTTCCCCATCTGTCGGTACTTTATGTCACATGCTTTCAAAAGGGCATTGACACTACGGCGTTCAAGCAAGATTTACGCGTTTGAATTTCATTTTGATTTCCTCCGCCACATTTTTTTTTCAGCGTCCACGGGTAGCGACGTTGCCCTCTGATAATTGGAAAATCATGTTTATGAAAAGGTATCACCAGAATTATTGTATTCTAGCATTAGAGTGGCATCGATTAATACCTTTGTGTGGGCGAGTCGGTGAAGCATCGTGGAGAACAGGAGCGCAAAAAACCAGGACACAAGGAACACATAGAGACAGGACTGCGCTAGTCAAGTTTCTATCTGTTCCTTGTGTCCTGTGTTTTGCGCTCCTTTTCTCCACGATTACAGTGGCATGCGCATGCACTAGTTTTTTTCCCATGAATTCGCGAAAATTATCTCATAGGATCGGAAATCTCCACAGACAAAAATATTTACTTGAGACTCTGTACTCTGAGTTTCGAGTGCACTATGATTACAAGGATAACTCAAGGTTTTATTTCACAAGTGGCGACTACGGCCAGGCAGCGGCATTTGATGGCGGCTACATATTTTACACCCTACGTGAAAATGCCTCGATGGATGGCGTTTGAGGCTGCCCACAGTTTGAATATGTGCTCATGTGTCAACAAAGAGCTTAACACGTGAAAGACAAAAAATATGCTCAGAATCAAGAAAAAATAAAAATGAAGGTACTTTTTCGTTTTCCTCCCAAAACACAAAATTGTGGTAACTGCAATTCCTAATTTTGCTTCACATGGAGACTTGCAAAATTTTTATTTGCTAAGTGTATTTTCAGGAGTATACTTTTGCCAAGACACACCTAATTTGCCGTAAAAAAACTGCAATGCAACGACTTTTTATGAGAAACCATATACGTAGCTTTCAGAAGGAATCAGTTTTGCCGTTATTGTCAAAGGCGAGATAGTAGCTTCGCACACAATAATTTCATATTGATTTTTAAAACGAAAAAACGAAAGCCAGTTCTCTAACCTTCTTCGGCAAAATGAAATCTCACGATAATTCGCTACAGAGGCGAACTCTTAGTTTTAGACGATCAGGAACGGAAATACAACGCTCACTGGCTAAGTGATCATGTGATTGTTCTTGCTATAGTGTATCTTGTCATGCCTATCCTACTGGTCTGTCTATAGCTGCAAGCCTGCATTTCGTTGTGCCACACAACGAAACCAAAATTTGGGGACCATTAAGGGGTAATGCGGGGCTAAAATCGCAATATACATAAAAAAGATTGTAGGTAATTTATTTTCGTGGGATTATGCATGTATTAAAGAAAACTGACAGGAAGTTTGGTTGTCACCTGTGCAGCCAAAACAATTTTGTTTTCCGAAAGGGGATGAACTCACCGCTGAAAGAATAACCTATGAACGCTGATTTCAATACATAGAAATTGAAAATGCAGCGTATGCCCATGTTAGAATGCTTGTCTTCCGCGCTATCTAGTAAAAAAGGACCTGCTATCAAGAGTAAAGCAGAGAGCTGAAACGCAAAGTAGAAAAAAAGATTGCTGACACGGCTACAGCGGATTGGCTGGTAAACAGAAATATAAGCTTGGCTTGAGTAAAACGCTCCACGTAACGTCCGAACGCTCTTTTCGCACCACTGGGAGCCAGGATAATCAAAGTGCTCCAAATGATTTCTCCAAAGGCTGATTTCAAGGCGGTTTCTGAACTAAAAATTTGTTGGGACAAGATAAGGTACATTTTCGATTCCTAATTATCCTGGAAGAAAAACAAGCATCAAATATTATGTAATGAAAAAAAAAGTTACTTGTTAAAGTGCTCAGAGTTTACATAATGCTCATAAAGAAGGCGTAATTGTGCTAATCCTGTGCAAAGAACATCCTATAAGTTAACCAAACAGAAAGTGTTGGCACATATTCATGATTTTTGAAATCATAGTCTTGTTAATCTGACACACCTTATACTCATTATTACTTCTACAATATTTTTGTATATGTTTTAAGGAATGAAACAGCATAAATTTCAAAGAGAGGAATATAAGTCATCCCTCAAATTTTTAATGACATTTGTGCAACTGTTCTCAAGTTGACCCCTCATTCTCGCATGCCAAGCTTCATTTGACAAGTGTGTGACAATATTGCGTCCTTCGGTGCTTGTTTCTACCCACACACTCATGAGCACAGTATCGCCAGGTGCCACTGATGCATGTAAAACACCATTCGAAATGCATATCGATCTCCGCTTGCTGCCAAGTCCTACAATAATGCTTTTCATGGCCTGTAGCTCGGCCGGCTGTCAAAACAAAACTCCAGAGTTTTAATCTCATCTAAAATTAAAACGTTCCTTTATGCGAGATCGACTGAATGCATCTTATGATGTAATTTAATAAACTAAGTTACATCATAAAATATATTCAGCAAACTTTGAATTACCTCATTACCCCTAATCGCCGAGCCGATATTACTTTACGCCTGACTCACACTTACCGGTGTTGTGGGCTGTTTGAGGTACCTGCGTAGTATGACGTCATGCAGCTGTGAACAAATCAAAATGTTTTGTTGCGCCAACTACGCCTATTCTGCCTCACGGAACCTTGACACTATCTTTGGGAAGAATGAAGAGTGCTAAACTCTAAATTCGACGCAATTTGAATTAAGAGCCTTAGGTATTAGCACATGCCGTAAGCTGGCATCGCAACGTCATCATAACATTCATAGCGGAAAAGCTGCACAGACGAGCAGAAGAGGAAAATAATAACAGTACACAAGCCGTGCAGTGCTTAGATGTCATACTTTCTGCTTATTTATGTAAGGCATCTTCAGTGCCTCGATTCGTTATAGTGTAGGCTGGTGAGATGGAAAGAGTGACAGAAGCAAATTCTGTAAAACATCGGTCACAAATGAGCTACGAAAAATTTTTTTCAGGTGTATACAAGCGTGCTCTGTGATGTTTGCATATTTCGGTAAGACTGTAAAAATGTAAGTAGAGTTAAACGCAGCAGAAATAGAGGTAGCGAACAACGTTATTCAGATATTTTTGTGGGCATCAAAGAAAAGATCGAAGCTCTGTGACACGTTCCATTGGCTAAATTAAATCATGTATTGACTTAGGAATAGAGCTGTACCTAAATATGCTCTTCGCGTAATGATCTGTATACGGGGTACATACTTTGACTTTTCAAGATATCTATCTTTATCGATGGTTGTTCTTTTGTTGAGTATCATCATCATCATCATCATCAGCCTGAGTATACCCACTGCAGGGCGAAGGTCTCTCCCATATTTCTCCACTTAACCCGGTTCTGTGTTAGCTGCATCCACTTGACCCCTGCAAACTTCTTAATCTCATCCGCCCACCTAACATTCTGCCGCCCCCTGCTGCGCTTTCCTTCGCTTGGAATCCAGTTTGGTACCCTAAGCGACCATCGGTTATCCTCTCTTCGCACTACATGTCCTGCCCATGTCCATTTCTTCTTCTTAATTTCCACTAGAATGTCGGTAACTTGAGTTATTTTTCTGGCCGCCTCTGCACGCTTCCTATCTTTTAATGTTACCCCTACCATTTTTCGTTCCATAGCCATCTAAGTGGTCCTCAACTTAAGTAGAACTCTCTTGGTTAGCCTCCAAGTTTCAGCGCCATAGGTGAGTACAGGTAAGATGCAACTGTTATATACTTTCCTCTTTAGCGATACCGGTAAGCTGCTAGACATAATCTGCGAGTGCTTGCCAAATGCGCTCCATCCCAATCTTATTCTTGTTATTTCCTTTTCATGGTCCGTATCTGCGGTTACTACCTACCCTAAGTAGACATATTCGCCTACTACTTCCAGTACTTCGCTACCCAATGTAAACTGCTGCTCCGTCCGAGGCTGTTGAACATTACCTTAGTCTTCTGCATATTGATTTTCAAGCCTACCTTTCTACTTTTCCTGTCTAGGTCATCAATCATTATTTGTAGTTCATCTCCCGAGTTGCTTAGCAAGCCAATGTCATCAGCAAATCGCAGATTACTGAGGTATTCTCCATCTACCCTTATCCCTAACTGCTCCCATTCCTAGTCTCTGAATACGTCCTCTAAGCAAGCTGTGAATAGTACTGGGGATATTGTGTCTCCTTGCCTAACACCTTTCTTTATGAGGATTTTTTACTTTCTTTATGCAGAACTATGGTTGCTGTGCAGCCACTGTATATATCTTCCAGCACTTTCACGTACGGCTCGTTTACCCCCTGATTTCGCAATGCCTGCATCACCGCCAAGGTTTCAACTGAGTCAAATGCTTTTTCGTAATCAATGAATGCTATGTAAAAGGGCTGGTTATATTCCGAGCATTTTTCTATCACCTGATTGATGGTATGAATATGATCGATAGTAGAGTACCGTTTCCGAAACCCTACTTGATCCTTTGCTTGATTGAAGTCTAAGGTTGTCCTGATTCTATTAGCGATTACCTTAGTAAATACCTTATACGTAGCAGACAGTAAGCTGATTGGTCTGTAATTTGTAAGGTCCTTAGAGGCCCCTTTCTTGTGAATGAGGATAATGTTTGCGTTCTTCCATGGTTCCGGTACCGTCGATGACACCAGGCACAGCGTATACAAGGTGGCCAGTTTTTCTAACACGATATCCCCCCCGTCCTTCAGCAAATCCGTAGTTATCTGATCCTCTCCAGCTGATTTCCCCCTTTTCATAGTTTCTAATGCTTTCTTGACCTCGTCCTTCGTCACTGGTGGAACGTCTGAATGTTTTTCCCTACCGCCAATCTCATTACGGTCCTGACTACTTTGGCTACTGTAGAGATTTGTATAGAACTCCTCGGCTACTTTGACTATCTTATCCATATTCGTGATGACGTTGCCCGCCTTGTCCCTTATCGCATACATCTGGTTTTTGCCTATGCCCAATTTCTTCTTTACCGCTTTAAGGCTTCCCGCGTCCTTTACAGGATGCTCAATTTTCTCCATGTTATACTTCCTTATATCGGCCACCTTGCGCTTATTGATTAGCTTTGATATCTCGGCCAATTCGATCCGGTCTGTTGGATTGGAAGCTTTCATTCTCTGGCGTTTCTTAATCAAATCTTTCGTCTCCTTAGACGGCTTACCGTCTCCTCTCTAACTGTCCTACCTCCTACTTCTACCGCGCACTCAGTAATGTTATCTCTGAAACTATTGTTGCTTGCTTCTAGGGTAATGTCGCCATCCTCGGTTAGAGCTGAATACCTATTCTGTAGCGAGATCCTGAACTCTTCTGCCCTCCCCCTCACCGGCAATTCGTTGATGGGTTTCTTTTTTACTAATCTGTTGCGTTCCTTCTTCAGATTTAGGCTAATTCAGGACCTCAATTTCATTTTTAGTCTCCCCGTTCGGACTTTTCCATGTCCATTTCCGGTTCTTCCGTTTGCTGAAGAAGGTATTCATGATTCGTAAGTTATTGCGCTCTGCAAACTCAACTAGTAACTCCCCCTTCTATTCCTAGAACCAATGCCATAGTCACCTACTGCCTTGTCTCCTGCCTGCTTTTCCCTACCTTGGCATTGAAGTCGCCCATTAGTACAGTATACTGCGTCTTTACTTTTCGCATTGCCGATTCTACATCTTCATAGAAGCTTTCAACTGCCCGGTCACCATAACTACATGTAGGTGCATAGCCCTGTACAACCTTCAGTTTATATCGCTTATTAAGCCTAATTGCGATGCCTGCCAACCTCTCATTGATACTATAGAATTCATCGATATTACCCGCTATATACTTATTGACAAGGAAACCTACTCCTAGTTCTCGCCTCTCCGGTAAACCTCGATAACACAGTACATGCCCATCCTTCAGTGCAGTATATGCCTCATTCGGCCTCCTAACCTCACTAAGCCCTATGACATCCCATTTCATACCTTGTAGTTGCTGTAAGAGCACTGCTAAACTAGCTTCACTAGCTAGGGTTCTAGAATTAAACGTTGCCAGGGTCAGTTTCCAATGGCGGCCTGTCCAGCGGAGCCAGATTTTCTTCGCACCCCCTGCTGCGTCACAGGTCTGACCGCCGCCGTGGTCAGTTGTTCCGCAGCCGCTAGTGACTGAGGGCCGGGGTTTTATGGAGCTTATCATAGGAGGTTGTGGCCAATTACTGCACCAGGGTGGCCAACTCCTGTTCTGGTGAGGAAGTGCGTTGCCGGAGGTGTTCACCGGCATCAGGTCGCACCGGAAACCTGTTTATGCAGTTCCATCGACACGCGGATTATTATTTTTTTTAATCCTGTGGAGAATCGCGGCACCGGGATTTGAACCCCGGTCCTCTTTCATGCGGGGCGGATGTTCTACCGCTACGCCACCGCTGCACCACTGAGTATAGTATGAAATAATGCGAAGTGCAAGTACTTTCCTCTCATTTCGACCATGGCGGTGGCAACTCCTGACGTGATGAAAAACGCGGTTTTATTTAGAAGTGACTGTCAGCTGCGGTAAAACAAGCAGCCGGCGCCTGTACATATTCAAGTAATGATAAGTCTTACGCAGCTGACTAAGCCCAAGCACAGCACACATACTTCAGGATGGGACGTGCACTAAAAAAAAAAAAACAGTAGAAGGGTTCAACACTGCTGAACCAAATATTGAGCAAACGCATTGGCTATGGGTGACCGGGCGTTCTTCTTCTCTTTTTCTTCTTCCTCAGCCCACATATAAAGCCCCGCTGAAAGGTGTCCAACTAGTCCTCCGCATCTTCGTATACATCGCCGTGAAAAGATGGCGGTGTTCGCGGCGCGTGGTAGAGGACGGGCGCCGGGGACGCACTATCTGTGGCCATACCTGGTGGAACCGTCGGTCGAGGCTGCGTCGTCCTCGTCGGGGTGGTAAGATGTCCGAATTCAAGCGACTGACAGCGTAGCCGGCGGCTAGCTGGGCGTTGATGAACCGGTGTGAGCTCCGTGTTCTTTTCTCGTAGGCATACGTAAGTCGGGAAGCGTATGCATAGCACGACTCCACCAGATGTGTGGAGTCCCCACCTCAGTCCAGGCAGTAGGTTGACGTACCAGCCATTGCCAGTCTGGAAGGCCTAGCTTGTAGATGCTGATCAAGATACTCTTCTGAGCTTTTTAGATGCTTATCTTTTAACTACGAGAAGCAGCTAGAAGAACCGCGAAGAAAAGATAAGCTACACTTCCATAACTCCTAACTCTCTAATTACCAAAACAGCGGTTAAAATCATCCCTCAACTTTCATGGTCCCTTTCAGAACATCATGCTTCATATGCACATAATATTTGCGTGATAGGTTTAAATTGAATTTCAAGTAATATTGTCTCTTATTACGGAATGTTCTGCATCACAAATGAATACATTTAAAATTTCAATGTATTTAAAGTAGGCTGCGAAAGCGTTATTGACAAAACGCACAGTCACTTTCTTTTTGGCAATGACAGACGTCAAAGCATGTGCAGGAATATCAAGGTAAGCTTCCTAAACGGAAGATTTGGTGCATTCCTGACACACATCTAATTAGATTTAGGTTCAAAACTCATGAAAGGCATACGTGATAATGCTTAGCGGTTACTGAAATTTTGATTGAAGAAAATACTATATGCAGATGTTCCGTGTGGCGTTAGCTTCTGCAACAACACTGCCTGCCTGGTTATCAATTCTTCTTATTGGTAAATCAGCGCCTTAGCGCATAGCAAATACTCACTGAATACACCGAAGCATGTAAAAAATAAATGAATTTATATTTCGTGCACCCCGGAAAGTAGTAAAAGTTTCCGCAAAAAAGTCATTTTGCTCTCGATCTCCGAGAGGCTTTCTGAAATGTTTTCTCGGGGAAGGAATTATTTTCAGTAAAATACTCCATCTCACAGCGCACTGTGTCACATATTATAATTAAGAAATTATTACAGTTGCACTACAACCTTTTATTAAATTAATGTAGGCCTTAGTTTTAAAATGAAGAGATGATTCTCCAGAGCTATCCAGTGGAATTCGCTTCGCCGGAATTTCATGCAGAATACTAAACCTGGGCGCATTAGACGGATAGACAACTTGGTAAAAAAGTCAAGTAAACATTTATTGAGAAAATAAAGGTGGGAGTAAGGAAAGTGATCAGAAAAGGGGCGACAGCACCGGGTGGTATGGACTCAAGGAACCAGTGATCCGTAAGGTATGCATTCCAGAGGAGTTAAATGGGCCAAACAAATAAGCAATATGTATTTGATGTTCTGATTTCGCCGCTGAAGCGTCAGGATTGCCTAATTTGTGCAAACGATTTTGGAAATTCGGTATTTGTTAGGAGAGGTATCGTTTTGAAGATTGCTCTACTCCATCTGTTGCTGTATGTTTACTGAGTTGCGCGAAGGTGGCAGCGAGGTGACAGGCAGTCCGATGGGCTCCAGGCACAAGGCGACGTCGACGGTTCGTCTGGCTAATACAGATGCCTCGTTTTTAGCCAAGTTTTTTACTCAGAAATAATATTTCAGAGAAACCTCGGTAAAACTTCAAGCATACTGATGACATCAACATCTGACAATGCGACTAAATTGAATTACCTGCTTGCGGTCGTACCGTATTATATTTTCTTGTGGAAAACAGTCACACTCTGGGCTCGTCGCTGCTCCCCTCTCTCTCCTCTCGGGGATGGCGGCCTCTCGCCGGTGCCCTCTGCGGCGAAGAACGTGGGGAAGGCGCCCCACCCGTGGTGCCCAGTGGCAAAAGGCCGTTCCACCTCGCTGCTGTCCCTCTATTTTCCTCGGCGGCTGCGCAAGCTACGGCGAGGGAGTGAGTGAGGGAGTGAACGTGTTGTGTGTGCACCGAGGGCAGTGTGGACCGGACGGGCCAAGAGATCGGACGCCTCCACGAAGCCAGACGGACTGCTCAGGTGAACCCAGCCGTTGCTTGATCGCGCGCGCAGCCGATGACGACCAATAAACGGTTAACATTTTGGTTCTCGGTGCTCGTGTCGCTCATATGGGACACCATTGAGGTCTGAGCTAATGGATCGGCGTTTAGTGCCGAGAGCGGAATAGCAGCCCCTTAGAGAATCCCACACACTATATTAAACAGTCACGAGCAAAAATGCAGTTGCAGAGCGCAGCGCACTATTACATAGTCGATAAGCACATCGTCACACAGCAGAGGATGCGTACAGAAAAGGGAATCAAAGACTCAAGCGTGTCGGTTGGCCGTCTCCCTCTCTGGTCCATTTTCTTCTGTCGTGCAAGAGATTTCTTAGAAATAATGACCGGCAGAGAGAGGCGAGCACAAGTTTGTTTGCAATGAACGGCTGAGAAAACGAATACACATACTGCGCAAAAACGCTTTGCCCATTGAACTGGGCACCGCTTGCGATGCCACGCGTCATCATCGAAAGTTGTAATGCCTTTCCTTGGATTGAAGGGCCAAAGCTAAAACCTTTCGCTTTGTTTCAGTTGCTTAGTACCCCAGTTAGATCATTACAGTGTGATTGCAACAACTTAGACATCCTGCAAAACACTAGAATATGTCTCAAATTTTTGCGATGGTTCCCGAGTTGCTTTGTACTACTGAAATGAAACAAAATCTTCCGCAAGTGACTGTTAATGAGGAAGAGAGAAACCGCATAACATGAGCACTCAGTAGCTAACAAGTCATTTTGTAATATGTTAGGAATGGCTTCAGTATCCCTATTGCTTTTATTTGGGCAGAAGAGATGGAATGAAAAGGATAAATGCACCGAATTTAATACAAAGCACCTTGTGAACGACAACAAAAAAAAAGAGACTCGTGCAAGTGTTTTGTCAGATATTTTCATATTTCATTCACACTGTATTGATCTAACTGGGATTAAACATAACTGAAATAAAGACAAACATTTAAAATCTACAATAAGAAAGTATTGAATTTGATATGTAAAAGATGGAGTCCCTGAACGGTTTCCTGTGGCATGTCATTCCACTGAAGCATGGTGCAAATAAAGAAGCTGTACTTAAACACATTTCACCTTCGAGCGCATTGATGCACTTGTTCGGTATGGTCTGTGTAGTGCAGGTAAAAATATCCTTCTTAATCATGGCACTGTTTTTGCATCTGCTGCGGTTTAAAGCGGAATTCTCTGCATTTGCACAGTATTTCTTCTTTAGGGAAATTCAGGCTGCTCAATAGCAACAACTTTTGCACGTAATATATTAGCAGGCGAGCATCAAGGCTATATAATAACTTGTGAAACCTATTCGATGTCGTTTAGAAAAATGAGAAAATAATTCGCAATTCATTTTGTATATGTAAAGACGATAATACGTTGGGAAACACCCATAACACGAATCACCTGACAGCCAAAAAAGGCCAATTCCCTTAAACGAACCTTGGTGGTTTACAATAATGTGAATTGCTTGCAGATTATCGAGCGGTGCTCGATTTCTTGCATATCGAAATAATAAAACTGTGGTCTCGTCAAGACAAAACTTCTTTCCACCGAGTATGATTCAGGATTTGCATACGCACGTGCAAGAATATTCGGTTCCATAATTTTGAAACAAAGCGCAGGCGGTCTAGAGGATCAATTGTCTGAGATGTTAAGTATGCCAGATTCTGTAATGTGCTAATGCCATTCAAAATATCGCGCTCTTTGCATCGGCCTCCCATCTTTCGAACGGTTATCGAAGCTTGGGTTTAGGACCGAGGTTGGTGCCACCGAGCGAACGAGAGAGGAGGTAAGGTCGCTGCGCTTAGCGCGGCATCTGTTGAGCTCAAAACAAAACCAGATCGGAAGCGTGTATTTTAGCACTATGAAATTTCAGCTCTCGACCAGAACTGATCGCAGAAATTTCCTTATAAGAACATGAAAGCATATGTCCGCCGGAAACAGCATCTAGTTAAAAAATAAGGATTGTAATTATGATAGAATTAGACAATGGTGAATATAAGAACCGGCCGCATTGCTCGCTTCTCAGCCGGGGGTAGTGGCGTGCCGATTCTGCTTCCGGCCACGCCAGTGAACGGACGCAGGATGCAGGGCTCCTCAGGAGCGGCTTCAGCGGCCATGTCAGGCCGCGGTAACAGGACTGCTGAACAGGACAACACTTACCAGGTCGTTTTGCCTGCACTTCCAACAGGTCGGTTTGTTTTGAATACCGTTTTTTTGCACTCCGATATCAGGGCCCGCCCGTACCGGGTGGAAGATTTCCGGGATGCTTTAGCACAACACTCGCTAATCCCCGACGTTATCGAAATGGGGGCGTATCGGATGAGCCACGTCTGGGCCGTCACTCTCAAGGATACTGAAGCCGTCAACAAGATTGTAAGTGTAGGTGAGCTGTCTGTGAAAAACGGTCGCTGTTTAGTGATTGACCCGGCGAACCAGGACGTGCGACTCAAGCTTCACTGGCTACTACACAACGTGCCAGATGAAGATGTTCGTGCTGCATTTGCGCCTTACGGAAAGGTGTCGGAAGTTTCCCGGGAGCGTTGCCGTGTTAAAGGTATGCTAGAAAAGGGCTCTACAACTAGACTCGTCACGCTGAAGCTGAAAGCGGGCATGAAGCTCGACGACCTGCCGCATCAGTTGAATGTTAGCGGTGAGCTCGCGCTCGTTATTGTGCCAGGCAGACCCCCGTTGTGCCTACGCTGCCGGGGTACGGGTCACATCCGCAAAGAGTGCCGGGTTCCTCGCTGCGGAACCTGTCGACGGTTCGGGCATGAAGACAGCCAGTGTGCACGAACCTACGCTAGCATTGCCGGACCTGGGACCAGCGAAGACTCGTCCGAGTTAATTATGGACGAGGCGGATGCGGAGGAGGCTGCTGACATTAGAGGCCAGTCAACGAAACAGGACGCGCCTTGCATGACGGTTTGACAAAGAATAAGGTGACAGTCTCAAATGAAATGAATGAAACTCGGCATGTCTTGAACGTACCATCCCAGGACCATGAAAGAGCGTCAAAGGAAGCGTCAGAAGACGTAACCAAATTTTCCGACGCTGAGGATCATCTCAGTACTGAGCCTTCCTGTACTGATGCCATGGAGGTTGGACCGGAGATAGCAGCCTTAATTGCCGCGAAACGTCCGCATGAGGAAGGTGTGGAGGAGACTCAGCTGCCAGACGGTGTTTGTGGTGAGCCGCCGCCGAAAACGTCTGGCATCCGAAGAGCCACGTTAAGACCGAAGCCGAACTTCTCGGCCGACACGCGGCAGGCGGGGAAACCGCCTCCGTAGTTTTTGTGGTGTCCTGAACGATTTGTGGGTCGGCTGCCTACCGACCAGCGTCAGAAACCTTCTGCAACCAAGTGGTGCGTGTGTGAGCAAAAATGAAACAATGTGCGTTGACTTCGTTTGAATGCATCCCGACATTCTGCTGGGAGGACATTACATGCATACATACGCCGCTGTTCGTCAGAAGCGGAGGCCACGTAACCATGAAGGTAGGCACCATGCGGGTACGGGCGTCGCTCTCTAATACATGACTCTCAAGCTTAATTCGCCGTTACATGTAGCTACTTTGAATGTCAGAGGACTGGGAGCGAGAAGGCGACAATGCCAGCTCAGTCGCCTCCTTTTGGATGATATAGATATAGCAGCTGTGCAAGAGTCAGATTGAGAGCCAAGAAAGCACTGACCGTATGGCGGCTTCTTTTCAAACAAACTTTTATGTGTGTATATGCCATTCTGTTGGTGTATCGGGTGGATGCCTTTTATTTATACGTAACACACTGGGAGTAAGCGTAGAGTCCGTTTTTGCCTGTCCAAGCGGTCGGCTTTTGGTTACCGATTTTACCTACTCTAATTTATGCTGGCGTGTTGTGTGTGTGTATGCTCCCAATTCAGGATGTGAGCGTGAATTGTTTTTTGAGTCTATTGAGGTGTGGTTCAAGGTCGACAACATCTTGCTTGTACTTGGTGACTACAACTGTGTATGCGCAGCTGTGGACCGAGCGGCGAAGTGTAAACCTCGAAGAGACAGAAGCTCCGAGCTGTTGAATGCACTTGTGCATGAGTATGGCCTTGAGGATGTTGGTAGTGGGTTCTCCACTGGAAACCAGCCAGAGTTCACGCACTTTCAGCGAGATAGCCATGCTAGATTGGACAGGGTGTATGCCTCGGTAGATCTTGTTTCCCTATGTACTGCATATGAGGTCAAACCTGTGTCTTTCAGCGATCATTGTCTCGTGAGTGCAGTGTTTGGTCGCAAAATAAAGAAATCGCGCTTTAACTGGTACCTATGGAAAATGAATGCCAAACTTCTCGCCGATGAAGAGTTCCTTACGGAAGTTAAGACCGAGTTTGAAAATCGTCTTGCTATGCGGCCAGTAAGTTTTGCAGAGAAATGGGACAGCTTAAAAGAGTGGGTCAAATTGAAATCCATAGAAAAGAGCAGTAAGGTGCGGCATAAAGAGAAAGAAAAAGAACTGAATGAACAACTCCAGTTTTTTTTTAGCATGGAAAATTCTGTGCCAGGGCATTTCGCCAGTAAAATACGAGAGATAAAAAGTGAGTTGGAAACAATCGACAGCGAAAGATACACAGCGGCTGTCATACGTGCAAGGGCTGAAAAACTTTGGGCAGGAGAAGTGCCGACAAAACGAGCGCTAGCAGACGAGAAAAGATACGCCTGCCAGAAAGAAATAAGGAGTATAAGGTATGCCGCCCATATCACAGAAGATGCTAAAGATATTCAGCGTGCGGTAGCAGAGCACTTCAAAGAACTGCTTAGCGCTAAGCTTGAGACTGTAGGCGGCTTTCGAACAGATTTTCTAAGACTGATGCCTGCACTGGATGACGACAGGAGATAGTATCTGCAATAGATGACCTGACAACTGGGAAGGCCCCTGGGCCGGATGGTCTAAGCGCTGCCTTCTTTAAAACTTTTCAGCAGTATGCGGCTCAGTTTATGCTCTGTGTAATCACTGAAGCTTATGAACGTAATACTGTCCCATTGTCTTTCTCTACATCGCACATTGTTCTAATACCCAAGACAGATTATCCGGAGAAACGACTGTTGGTGGGGTCCTATCGACCGATTAGCCTCACCAATGTTGACTACAAGGTGTACATGAAGGTTTTAGCAAAACGACTGCAAAGCGTAATAAAGAAATTGGTTGGGTCTCATCAAACGTGCGGCATCAAGGGTCGATCCATTGCCACGTATATACATGTCGCAAGAACCGTACTAGAATGTGTTGATGCACTCGGTGTTCAGATAGCCATGATGCAGTTAGATTTGGCGAAAGCCTTTGACCGTGTTTCTCACGAAATTGTTTTCCATTTTGGAGCATTCTAACCTTGGTGACGTCATAGTGGAGGGTGTTAAAATGGCGTATGCGAACTGCACGACCCGTATTATAGTGAATGGTGAACTGACTGACAGCATCGCAGTACGTTCATCGGTAAGGCAGGGCTGCCCGCTCTCACCCCTGCTTTTTGCACTGTATTTAGAGCCACTTTGCTTGGCTATCATTGATAGCGATCGCATTTTAGGGTTCAAGCTGCAATCAGCACACGTGAAAATGCTAGCATATGCTGATGACATAGCAGTGTTTTGTGCAACTAGAAAGAGCACCTGTGAAGTCACGGGTGTCGTCCAAACATTTTGTGATCAAACTGGATGTAAGATCAATTGGGAGAAAAGCTCTGGGTTTTATCACGGTGATTGGGACGTGACACCTGATATCTTCTGTAAGCTGCGATGGTCTGCTCTCCCAACACGATATCTAGGCGTGCCTTTAGAATGTTATCAGGATCCCAACGTGCACTGGATGGAAGAAACATTCAGAGCGAAAGAAAAAGCGGATGCGTGGCAAGGAAGGCAACTCTCAATGTTTTCG
Source organism: Amblyomma maculatum (assembly GCA_023969395.1). Classification (NCBI taxonomy): domain Eukaryota; kingdom Metazoa; phylum Arthropoda; class Arachnida; order Ixodida; family Ixodidae; genus Amblyomma; species Amblyomma maculatum. The sequence continues at coordinate 107,275 of JAJIZL010028808.1, forward strand.
CGCGCTTCTATTTGCGATGTTTTTCTTATTTCGAGGCTGTGGTACCTCATGAATGTGTTGTGTCTCACGAACCTCAATTCAGAAAATGCACCGCGTTTTTGCTGTTTTTATTTGGGCATCCACATGGGAAAAAACCGCCCGGATGAATTTGTTTATTTCTGTTAAAAGGGGCGGCCTTGGCCTTGCCCATTTGTTCTTACGTCAAGTGGTTTCGCGATTTATATTCCTGCGTGATCAAAAAGATACCTTTCTAAGAACACTAATGCAAGTGCGATTGCAGTGGCTGCTCCCTGAATGGATTGTGTCATGTGAAAGCATGCGTGGTACTGTGACTGGCTACCTGCGCGAGGTTGTTTTTTCGGGCAAGTTGCTGGAAGTGCGGTTTTCTTTTGATTACCTTTTGAATGTTCCCAGAAAAAAACTGTATAAAGATCTCATTGACGTGATGCCACCGGTGCCTTTTTACCGGGCATTACACTGTGCAGGCCCAGGGCAGGACGTTTTGAAAAGAGTCAAGAAGATGCCCGTGAGGCCATCTGCTAAAACGTTCCTTTTCAAACTTCATTCTAATACGCTCCCTGTTAAAACCTGGCTGAATGAAAAAGGTATCTTCGTCCCATGGACAACAAATTGCCTGTTGTGCAAAAAACCGGAGACAATTGAACACGTCTTCTTACAGTGTTGGGATGCTGTCTTTCTATGGGACGTCCTCCAAAGGACAATTAAAAAGGAACTTCCCCTGAATCCGTACGGTATCAGATTCCTACCAGTGCAGAAAGATGATGCACCTTATGATTTAATTATGCTTCTTGGCCTCCATAGTTTGTGGAAAACACGAATGCAGGTGCGTCACGCAGATATAAATACACGATCTGCGCGTGAAAACTTCATTGAAAGTGCGGTGTATATACGCGAAACTTTCAGGATGCAGCAGGATCCACCACAATGGCAATGTCTATTTGATGAGTTGGTGAACCTGAAAAGATTTTAGCCGCGTACGCGTTAGCTCAAGTGTAGTTGACGTGTTTTATCATGTGTATTTTTGTTTTGTGTTTCACGGCAAAAAGAAAAAAAAAGGGGGTAGTGGCGTGCCCCTGTAATCCAGCTGCTTGGAGGCTGGCGTTAGAGGACGGGTTGAGGCTGGGAGGCCTGCCCCACGTCTGCCCATGTTGATCGGGTGTCCGCGCTAAGCTGGGCGCCGATATGGTTGCCCCGGGGGAGCTCGGTGGCGACCAGGTCGCCTAAGCAGGAGCGAACCGGCCCAGGGCGGAAACGCAGCAGGCAAAAGCTCCCGCGCTCTGCAGTAGCGGGATCGCACCTGTGAATGTGCGGCGTGGGGTAGCCCAGACAATACACTCGGACCTAGCGCCCTTTTTTTTTAAGTAGCCATTGGAAATTGCACGAAGGGCTACTGCAAAATTTTCCCAATCTGTCGGTACTTTATGTCACATGCTTTCAAAAGGGCATTGGCACTACGGCGTTCAAGCAAGATTTACGCGTTTGAATTTCATTTTGATTTCCGCTGCCACATTTTTTTTTTGCAGCGTCCACGGGTACCAGCGTTGCCCTCTGATGATTAGAAAATAATGTTTCTGAGAAGGTGTCACCAGGAGTAGTGTATTCTAGCTTTACAGTGGCGCTCACATGTACGAGCTTTTCCCCATGAATTTGCGCATATTATGTCATAGGATCGGAAATCTCCACAAAAAAAAACAAAATTACTTCAGAGTTTGTACTGTAATTTTTGAGGTCTGAAAATGTATAAAGTCATCTATTTATTCGTTACGATCGCCTAATTTACATAACCTTCAGTGAAGTTGTGAGACACAATAGCATGGGAAATGCGCGTGAAGTTTGCCTCTTCGAAAATATTCGCGGAGCAATGTTATTGACACCTACTTGCGTATATATTTACCTATGACTGTCAGATTTCGGCCGCAATTGCGACGAGTTCATTATTCTTTAACTTTAGCGCTCTAACCACTGCACTTCTTCCCATCGCCCTCAGCGGCTCCGTTTCGATGGAGGCGCAAAGCAAGGTGCCCGTGTGCTGTGCGATGTCAGTGCACGTTAAAGAACCCCAGGTGGTCGAAATTTCCGGAGTTCTCAACTACGGCGTCTCTCATAGCCTGAGTTGCTTTGGAACGTTAAACCCCACAAACCAAACCATCTTCCTATTGCTTTGCCTCTGTAAAATCATAGAGATGCATGTAGTGGTCCTGTCGGGATTCTGCCAACTGAAATGCAGACTCATCGTCCGCTGAACCAGACACTGGTATTGGCGCAAATTATTTTATGCCAAGCAAATACCTCTATGCTTGATGTGCATGATTCTTTTTTTCCGTTCAAATTATATCTCCCCAAATGTTGGTACGAATAATATTGATGAATAAAATATTTTACTATGACTTGAGTTCATAATCTTTTTTTAACCTTTTGTACTAAATGCACTCCGCCATTAAATGTCGCCTTAATAATTTACCTAAAGTGTAAACTCCGTGAAGAACCACTTACTCTACACTCTGGATGGCGCCTAGTGAAATCCAGGCCCATCGTTAGCTGATCCACACGCTCACAATTGTCCAAACTCTTTTATATGATGCCAGGAAGGCTGCTGTTTGTGGTATGTCTACTGCGGTGCTATAACTGACGAACATATATTTATTTTTTACAATACCTTACAGGCCTCCAGTGGGCATTGCGCAAGGGGGGTACAAGAAGAAGTATAGATACATATAATAGTGCCTAAAAAAGCAGCAAAATCAGCAGGAATGAAGTGTTAAATACGAAAATATATTAAGCAATTATTGCAAATATAACAACCACGCAAAAGAAGAAGCACAACATGAACAAAATAATTGAACAAGAAAACATACATATAAAGTAACCTGGCAGAAAAACAGATGCATATCTTTCAGATGGGAAAATAAAAAAAGTAACAACGTAGCAACCACATGAGATAAGACAGGGAAATAAAGTGAAAACAGTCATGGCTCCCTGATACAGATGAGAACGTCCTAAGTACAGTTGTCGATGAAACGTTTGACTAGATGATCATGGAAAATTTCCCGATTGCGCTGAGAGGCGATGTGGTTTGGAAGGTCATTTCACAGGCGTATAAAAAGTGGCAGGGCCGAAAAGTTAAAGGCATCAGTACTGCCATAAATGCGCGTAAAACTGTAGTTAGAGTGGGATCTGGTTGACGAATAAAAGGGTCGTTGCAGGTGCGATAAGGGTGAATGAGTGGCATGGATTAATTTGCGCAATAGAGATAGAAGGGCAATATCTCGACGCAGTCTTAACGGAGGGAGCGGAGGGAGAAATGAATTTGTATTCCACAGTGCGGCATGTTTGGAGACGTTATTTTTATTTTTGCAAATGTTTAGCACATATAGCAATTTTCGCTACCTGCCTTTTACACATTGAGTTAATGCATTGCGGGAAAAAGCTCGCTGCCTTATTGTTTTTATAAGCGCTATAATAAAATTGACTAAAGTAATTGTCACCATAGAAGCCCCGGCTTGTACGGAAAAAAAAGTACACTTGAATAAGCGCATTCTGCTTTACCATGCCTTTTATTGTGAGTTCTGAAAGAATTATTAGTGCTGCTGACATTTTCGGTATGTGTAATTGCTAATTCGTAGAAAGCATTTTTCTCTACCGCAAAGCGGGGCACGCATGAAAGTAAGCTTTCCAGGAAGCCAGCGTAAGTTTCGTTTTACTGTCGACAGATGCCGCTACAGGTGCACTTACTGCAAGGAATGCGTCGAGAGCGCAAATTTTTAAATCCCTGCAGTATACTTACAAGGAGAACTCAAAATTAAATTATTTCACGAGTGGCGAAAATGGCCAAGCCTTCGATAGCGGCAAGAAATATTTACAGCCTATGTGAAAATGCCTTGATGGATGGCGTGTGAGGCTGCCCAGGATTCAAATATGCGCTCATGTGTCTACAAAGAGCTTAACACGTGGAACACAAAAAATTTGTACAGAATAAAAATAAAAATTAAAAATGAAGGTAGTTTTTCGTTTTTCTCCCTAAACATAAAATTGTGGGAACTGCAATTATTAATATTGCTTGACATGGGGACATACGCAATTTTTATATGCTAAGTATATTTTCAGGAGTATACTGTTGCCTACACACACGTAATTTGCCGTAAAATGAGCTTGGAATGCAACGAATCTTTATGAGAAGCCAAATACGTAGATTTCAGAAGAAATCCTTTTTGCCGTTAGTGTCAAAGGCGAGATAGTAGCTTCGGATACAATAATTTCATATTTGTTTTTAAGATGAAAAAACGAAAGCCAGTTCCCTAACCATTTTCGGCAAAATGAAATCTCAAGAAAATTCGCTTCAAAGGCGAACTCTTAACTTTAGACGATGAGGAAACATGATGGAAATACAACGCTCACTGGCTAAGTGATCATGTGACTGCTCCGCCAAATTTGAATTATTCTTGCTCTAGTGTATCTTGTCATGCCTATTCTACTGGACTGTCTGTAACTGCAAACCTGCATTTCGCTGTGCTACACAACGAAGCCAAGATTATGGAGACCATTAAGGGAAAATGTGGGGCTAAAATCGCAATATCTATAAAAAAGTGTGTTCGTAGTTTGTTTTCTTGTGATTATGCATGTATTAAAGAAAATTGTCAGGACGTTTGTATGTCACCTGTGCAGCCGAAATATATATATTTTTTTCCAGTGATGGCACTCACAGCTGAAAGAACCTATGAACGCTTATTTCAACACATAGAAATTGAAAATAGTGCATGCCCATGTTAGGATGGTTGTCTTATGCGCTCTTTATTAAAAAATGACCTGCAATAAAGAGTACAGCAGAGAGATGAAACGCAAAGTAGAAAAAACAATTTGGGGACACGGCCACTACTGAGTGGCTGGTAAACGGAAATATAAGCTTGGATTGAATAAAACGCGCCACGTAACGTCCGAACGCTCTTTGCGCACCACTTGGAGGCGGGATAATCAAAGTGCTCGGCAAGTAGGAGATAGAAATGAAGCCTGGACGAAAACTCACGCCCAGCAAGACACAAAGGGAAGCATTTTACGAACGCAGACGAGGGCGCAATACAGGTGTAACAAAAACAGGCAACTCGAAATAATTGCTACAGAACAGTGCATTGTTCAAAAGGATGACCCAGCGTATGCACCAGTTCACCTTAATTTATTACTTAAGCCTTATATTTAAATAGGAAGTTCTGAAATATCTCAAATAATTTTTCGCATTTCCTACTTTTTGTAAAAGCACAATTGTGAGATAAATCACCATCTCCAAATGATTTCGCCAAAGGCTGCCTTTAAGGCGGTTTCTGAACTAAAGGTTTGTTGGGAACAAAATAAGGTACTTTTTGGATTAATAATTACCCTAAAGAGAAACAAGCGTAAAATATGTGACTTGTAATGAAAAAAACGTTCCTTGTTAAAGTGGAAAGATTTTAAATATTTTTCATAAAGAAGCTGTAAATGGCCTAATATTGCGCAATGAACTGCCTAGAAGTTATCCAAACATAAAGTGTGTAGGGCTCGTGGCGAGCCATGCATTCGAAGGCCGCGCCACTTCCCAATGCTCCCTGCGTGGTGCCCGTTTCCCTCTCTCCGCTCGCTCGGGGAAAACCGGTCCCGCGCGAGGGGGGTATAAAAGAAGGCACGCGCCGCCGTCTCGCCCTTCTTGGTCCCTGGCTCCTCGTTCCTGCTTCGCTCCTGGCGCTCTCCACGGAAACGACCCGCTGCCACCCGGACGACGACCTAGCACCGACTTCGACGATCCCTGTGAGATTAAAGATATTTGTCATACGGCCCACTGTGTGTTTGTCGTGCGCATTCCTCGGGCATAGAAATCGCCCACAACTGGCGCCCAACAGTTGTGGGCGATTCCTCTGTGGGCGACTCCCGGCAATGAGCGGCAAGGTTGGACGACACAGCTCCTTTTACTGATGTGCGGTGTTCAAACAAGCGTTCATTAATACGACGGCCTGTCTGACCAATGTAAGATTTCCCATATGAAGCGGAATGGAATCTACCACAGCCGTGTCGCAGTCGATGAGCGGTTTCCTGTGCGCTACTGTGCACTTCATCCTCGCCTGGGCGCCTTGGGAATCCAGCTTCCTCCGCACTGCACTAAAGATGTTGCCCAGCTTATTTTTAGCTGTGAAAAGTACTTTTAAACCGTATCTTTCGCCAACCTTTTTCAAACGGTGTGAAATTCCGTGTAAGTACGGAATCCCCACTTCTCTTGCGTTCTCTCTAACTTTATCAGATTCTTTTGCAAAATTTAAACCCGTATACATTAACCTTTTCGATACTTGTGCCAACGTAACATCCGGAAACCCAGCGTCTCTAAGCCTTTTAACTCGCTTCCGGAAGCTGGCTTCAACCCTCTGGAAGCACGACTTCACCAAAGAAGCCTTGAGACAAGAGATCGCTATGCCTGCCTTTACCAACTTTGAATGTCCTGAATTGTAGCTTAGGAGCGGCTTAGTTGTTCTTGGATTATACTCCCAACACACCCCTGTCTCATGGCATATGACCTTCAAATCAAGAAACCGTATAGAACCAGAGTCCGGTAGCTCAAAAGTGAAACCTAGACCCTGACCGCTCTCTTTGAAAATCTCAATTACATCAGTGACACTTCTGGGGGATCCTTGATTCAAAAACACCAAAAAGTCATCTACATAACGAAACACTTTCACAGCTGTGCCATTAGCAGGTGTGGTGTCTCAGTGGAGAGTTTTCTTGAACTTTTATCCTTTTACCTGCGTTCCACCTTTGTTGGATGGGGTGAAAAGGTTTTCGTTCAACGGTCCGGTGTTTGTATTGGATCTCGGGTAGCCCTTGTGCTAAGTGACATTTTTCTCAGCAGGATGGACATGACTTTGCAAGAGGATCTGAATGGCATAGCTGTGAAAGGGCTCTTGAATGCTGACCCAGAAGACGTGGGTTCGATCACGGAAGCGACGGAAGCTCTTCCATGAAAGTGAAGCTGAAGTCGCCTGTGTAGCGTACGTTGTCAGAACAATTTAAAGAAGCCCAGGTAGTTGTGAAATATTCGGAGCGCTCCAATCCAGCGCGCTTATAGAATATGCCACTTTTGGAATTTAAACACCATATACGATATGAAAACTGAGTTATGCTCCAGCTAACATACCTTTGCTACTATTTCGTCATTTGGTGTGCACGATAATGTACTTGCTGGATTTAAAAAGATGTAGTGTGTTTGACAAGGAGGAGCAGCAGTTTGATAGGAGCTAGATTTTCCAGGGAGAAAATAACGGTACTAAAGCGGCTGTGCTTATAAATAAATAGCGCAACAAAACTTGACTCTGTTAGCTTGAGAACTCAGATGAGCATAAAGTGATAATTTTTAATTGTGACTGGCACAAACGGTGCAAATGATAGCACATTCTTATTGGTGAGATTCGAGACGGCTGTCAGGAGGGAAAAGAGCGCATTAAAAGAAGACTTATATGTGAACTAGTCTTAAGCAAGAGTAATGTTTGTACCACTTCACAAAAGTTTTCTCGTCAGTAGGGCCCTGAAATGGCACCGAAACGGCAATGCGGCTGCGTGCTGAGCACTAACACAGTTAAAGTGAACGTCAAACTAAATCCCATAAATAACCTGTCAATGTTATCTCTACAATGATGCAAATATACTTGCCCCGACAGAAACCTGTGGCGAAAATTCCTGTGCCAATATGCTCTGGCACCCAAAGGCTAGATGAACCTGGCAAGCAGGCAAGCGTAGACACGGCGATACTGCGGGCCCTATGGCCGAAGGAAGCAGCCGCGCGGCCGCGTTACATTACGTCCCATGACCACTGCTTCAAAAGCACAAAGCTCGTGGGGTAAGTGCGTCCATTTACTGTGACTCTTGCGGTGCTTCGCCCTAACGGCATACTAAGATTACCACAATCGGTGTGCATTAGCGGGCCGTCCAAAGTAGTCATCACCTTCTGGCGAACGCTCCAATGACGAGACAATAGTCAGCTCCGGTATTCACTAAGGCGGTATCCGTACGACCGTCGACAGGAAGTCGAGGTCACTTGTTCTCGGCCTCGCATTGCAGGTCGGCTTCAGTGTTCAATATCTCCTTCGTCTTGTGATAAGGTCGCTGGTGGGCAAACAGTCGTGACTTCACTGGATGACGGTGTTGGTTTAACGTGTGGTCGCGTGGTCGTCGATGTTCTTGTCGTGCGTAGCAGCGGTTATTGTTGAAGCATCGTCCCTCGTCGTCGGCGGTGGAGGATCTCCACTAGTTTGCCGTGTAGCAACCCCATCTCCAAGGGTTGCAGACTTGTTTTCCCTATTTGGGGCTAGGAGACCCTCGTCGCTCGTAGTTGCGGCACGGCGACGCAAATTGTGAGCGGTACGACGATGGAAAGCGAGGTAGGTGGCTTGACGACGCGTACTCCGTCCTGCGCAGGTAGTCTTCGTTTTCCTGTGGTCGTTCGCCAGGACGGCATCGAGGGGCGGGATAATGAAGCCGCGAGGGCTGATCTGCACGGACAGTGGCGGAGGATGTGTGGAGCCTCACCACAATGAAAAAAGAGTGGTCGGTGGTTAGATGTCTTCCAGGCGTCGCATCTCCAGCGGCGTTGAGGCCGTTGGTAGGCTAGGTGGGTGGGGCCCCCGGCGCGGCTTACAGGAAGAGGATGGTAGCTGCAAGGGCTTGGAAGGCTACGTCTGGCCTCAAGCCGACGTAATGCAGCCGCGTAATTCATGCCTGTTGCTTGTTGCGTTTGAGCTGCTGGAGCTGTCACCTGAGGAATGCCCAGTGCTTATTGGACTTCCTCACCGATGACGTCCGTGAGCGACGCAACCTGCGGCTGTGCTTGTGATGGTAGGAGTCGGCGCAGTTCTTCACGAACGACTTGACAAATGATCACAAGGAGGTTATCTCCGCTTGTTGGTTTGGTGTCATAGTGGTTTGCAGACAATGTTTTAAGAGGTCGGATGTAGAGTTACGTCCTTGCCACTAAGGTCTTTTCGATATTCGCTGCTTCTTGGTAGAACTCTGATACAGTTTTTGGCGGCTGGCGAAGTAGACCTGCAAATAGCTGATCTTTCAAACGGCGCATCAATGATTCACTGTCGTCTGCTCGGTCGTGCCAGAGTCTGCGCGGCCGAGGAGACGCTTCATGACCTTAATGTATGCCACTACAGGCTCATTTGAGAGCTGAATACTTGATTGTAAGAAGGCCTGACCTCTTTGTTTTCGGAGGGACCTTGCAAGGACATCAAAAACTCCACTTTGAATGTCTCCCAAACCTTACACAAAGTCTCATGATTTTCGAAACAAACTAAGGCAGGTCCTTGAAGAGCAAAGTAAAGTTGCCTGATTTTCCCAAGGTAGTTCAGTTCAGTTCAGTCGTTCAGTCGTGTCCGACTCTTCGTGACCCTATGGACCATGTCACGCCACGCTTTCCGGTCTCTCACTATCTTCTTAACATCACATAGCTTCATCTGCAATGCCTCGAGAATGCCATCTAACCATCGCGTTCGCTGCCTACCCCTTCTCCGGCGACCCTCAACCTTTCCCAACATCAAATCTTTCTCCAGCGACTCCTCTCTTCTCATCAGATGACCAAAGTAGCTGAGCTTTAACTTTTGAATTTGACCTTCCAATGAGCAGTCAGGGTTTATGGTCGACAATATCGACTGATTTGATCTTCTGGCAGTCCAAGGAACTCTCAAGAGTCTTCGCCAGCACCACAATTCAAACGCGTCAATTCTTCGGCGGTCAGCCTTTTTCACAGTCCAACTCTCGCATCCATACATCACAACTGGAAAGACCATAGCACGAGTTATACGGATCTTAGTTGGCAGACTAATGTCTCTGCTCTTTACTAGGCGGTCAAGGCTAACCATTGCTCTCTTTCCCAGAAGCAGGCGTCTCCTAAGTTCATGGCTGCAGTCTCCTTCCGAGGTAATCTTGGAGACCAAGAAGAGAATGCTCCAGGACTTGATAGGGCAAGACGCCATTATCTTTGTCTTTTTAATATTCAGTTTAAGCCCAAACTTCTCACTCTCTTCTTGTACGCGCATCAGAAGTATCTTGAGTTCCACTTCACTTTCTGCCATTAAAGTGGTATCATCCGCATATCTAAGTTTGTTGATACGTTTTCCAGCAATCTTCACTCCGGCTGAAGACTCGTCCAGACCGGCCTTCCTCATGATGCACTCTGCATATAGGTTAAATAGACAGGGCGACAGTACTCTTCGTCTGCGCTGGTGTCTGTTTTGGGCATCCGGAAAATCGATCACCAGGCATGTCATACTCATAACACAACCTACCTGCTTTGAGATATACAGCTTAACATCCGGCATCGTAATATGACACCCTAGAAGAAACATTGTTTTTTTTTCTCGTTTCTTATAGAGGCCGCAATGCCGCTTAACAAATCTACCACGATTGTCTAGGACTTTCAACTACCTAGATTTTGTCGAATTGTTCGGTGAGGTTAACAACTCCGTTCGGGTGTAAAGTACCTTTTGGATACCAATTAAACGGGTATCTATACTACAGCGTTACACGTTACAACGTGCCGGACGAACTACGGCAGGCAGATGCTTCACTTCAGGCTTCCTACCATATTAAATCAATACTTTCCTAATAATGGTCGATTTCTCTCTTCCTCCCATTAAATTAATCCGCGAAAGGTTTCTATAAATACATATTTCTTAAATTAGTTGTTCTGTCTGTGTTATTTTCATGTATCTTTTTCTGATTTTCCTAGTGCTGTTTTGTAGTCAAATTATTTCTTTATTCATTGTTTATTCACTGTCTGGGCGTGACTTCTCTGCTGTGAAATGCCGTTATATACATGGGCAGCCGCCCCGTCAAGCTGCTCTTGAAGCAGCTTTTTAGCGGCTGCTCCTTTCCTTTCCTTGTAGTAAAGAAAAATAAATTAATATTATTATTATTATTATTATTATTATTAACACGTACTTAATGTTTTCTGCTCAGGCAGTTCTTCCAGGAAGCTGTGTTGTAGCCGTAGCAACAACTAAAGTGATATTTATGTCATGTTGCAGTCTGCCGCGGCAATTCATCTCATGCTTTTTCTGAGTGCTAAAATAGTCACTTATACCCATGCGATGACAATCGGAGACCTTTCAGGAAAGAGTAGTTGAGTGCTGCGGTAACGCGACGCTTCTCTAACGATATCCGATCTAGCTCTCCCCCAGGCTTTCCATTCATTCTAGGCAAGAAGAGGCCCTCTCTTTATTCGTTGAGACACTGTACACATCCACGGCTGCCTCGATGACATTGAACCAGCATAGAATTATGAATCTCCTCAGCTGACATATAAACAGCACCTTCCTCAAGATGTTTGTGTCCTGTATTCCTCTGCACTTATTGAAGCCGCCCTCGCAGTACTGGCACGGCCGTTGCTGCTCAGTGTTTTTTTTTTTTAAATTCAGTTTCCACGATTTGAAGATTTACCTGCAACAATACCTAGTCAGCCATGAACACTACTTATCTTTCGCTGACGCTACCTACCTCGGCAGTCGCCGCCAGCTCCATTTGTCTGTCCCCTTCTTCACTTCGGTCTAATACTTAGCCCTCGCGACAACGTAAGTTATATTCCGTGGTTACAATAGTGCCCTAAAAGAGGAGCTAACAGGATACCCACCTGGTTAATATTGCGATGCAGGTAAATATGACCAGCTCGTCAACGTCCGAGGGGTCCAATCAGCTATGGGCCGACGTCTGTCAGTGCTAGGTCAATTCAAATTAGCGTCGGAGTTTCTGTCGACCGCTTTACCCAACAGGGTTCTTACTCAGCCGCTCTCGAAATCCGCGAATGAGGCTCCTCAAACGTCAGAATACCAGATTGCAACCAACGTATTTACACTATTTCGGACAAGCCATCACACTCAGTGCGCGGTTTCTCTACTCAGAAACTCAGGTCTTTCCTCTATCCACTCGCAGTGAGAGGCTCACTTCGTTGGCAATCTCTCATTCTAGGTTCCCCTCTCAGGCCCATGGCGTCACCTTTCATTTCGTCCTTTACGAAATTCTCTTGTAGATGGCAGAATACTATCGGCCGTACCAGGCGTCCGTCCACTATCATCCCAGAGACATAGATCATGGTTATCTAGGGCTGCATCTCTCCGCTGAGTTTCGTGCTTTGTAGAAGCCAACACATTGTCTCGCTTTTTGCCGCCTTTCAGGTGCCAGATTTATGATCCCTCCTTCCGCTCTGCTGCCCTCGTTCTGGGTGTGTTATTCGTCTCTCACCACTTGGCGGAGCACACTACACACATTGCACATGCAAAAATATTTCTGCGAGCCGTGTAACGTAAGCGAAAGCGTTGTTATGCTGTTTCTAAGCCACGTTAGACTCAATAGATAACTCATTACCGAGCGGAAGATTGATTAAGTATGGCTAGATACGATCGCATCATCAACTCGATTATGCAGGGCGAAGGTCCCTCTCATATTCGTCCATTTAACGCGGTCTTTTGCGAGCTGCACCCAATTGGCCATTTTGTGGAAAAGTAATGAGCACCGACGTAGTAATGACCCCTGTGAACTTTTTAACCTCATCCGTCCACCTTTCTGCCGCACCTGCAACGCTCTTCTTCCCTTGGATTTCAATGTGTTACCCTAAGTGACCATCGGTTATCCTATCTTTGCTATAAATGCATTTCGAATGCCCATTTCTCGTTTTCCACTAGAATGAAACTAACTCGAGGCATTTCTCTGGCCCACTCTGCATCTTTTAATGTTGCTCCGACCATTATTCCTTCCATAGTCCTCTGAGTTGTCTTCGATATAAGTAGGACCCTTATCATTAGCGCCGTGTTTCAGCACCATAGGTGAGTGCGGGTAAGATGCAACTGTTGCATACTTTCCTCTTTTCACGGTTCGCTGTGCTTTAAGTCCTCCATGGCTATCTGTGAACCGGAAGAACTCTACAGCCTTGTCTAGACAGCTCGAAGGCACTGAGATCATTTTTTGAAAGGGGAGCTCCTAGGAGGTGGTGGTGGAAGTTACTATAAATAATTTAATGGCGGGGGAGCGGATGCCTGGTCTCGACTTATGCCCGCCTAGAGATGCGGCGGCTGTCTTGGCGACCAAGGGGGATGCGGAGAATGGAGGTTGGGAAGGAATATCACGGGAACGATGAATAGCCACATAAAGGAGTCCGGAGGGCAGGGACACAACCACAGTCTGAGTACACAACGCAGACACGACTGGGCTGTCCTGGCTGCTTGCAGATGCCCACCGTTCGGTACGCACTGGAAAGTCATCCTCGCCAAAAATGGCCATGCATGGTGGTAGCACGGCTTCGATGCGAGTAGCGTGCTGCTCGACGAGAGTCCCAGCTCTGGGAAGGAACCAAGATGGTCTTGAGGGATCAGGCGTTCTCCGGAAAGCGTTGCCCTGGTGGGGTGGCGCGAGGGGTGGAGGGGTGGCTGATCCTGGCCCTGATGGGGCTGGGACGTGTAGGTCATCGCCGCTTGTGACGGGGGCTAGCCTGCCATCGAATGTTTATCTCTTGTAGGCTGTCATTGCACCCGTCATCGCTTCGGTGGTGGACGATGGTTGTTGCGGCGCGTATCTTTCTCTCCCTCTTCTTTTTCTTTCTTCTCTATTTTCTCTTGTGTCCGCACGAGGCAGCGGAGGTGGCTCAGCTACAGAGCCAGTAGCAGGCCCGTGCATTTTATTTCCTTCTTCCTGCAGCAACAACAACAGCGCGAGGACGGAGGTGCCGAAGCGCCAGCAGTGGGCTGCCGCATCGATTGACCTGTGCAGCAGCATGAGGCGAGCCCAATGGGCAGCGGCGGATCGTGAGGGAAAGGGTAGATAGGGGACAGAAGGCTGTCATTGTGTCTAGCAGTGTTGTGTATTTGTGGAGATATATATGGTATGACTATAGTTTGCTAGGTGCATGAAGAAGTAGCAGATGTGCGAAGTAGAAAAGGGACGCAGCAGAAGAAGGGAGCGTGCTGACTGCGCGTGCTCTTCTGCGAAGATAGCGCTGCCGTCTCCATGTACCACATGTGCGAAGATGCGCGGCTATATAATAATTAATATATTAGGGCGAAAGCCTTGGCTCACGCTGTCGTGGACAAAGTGTGTCCCACTTTTGCGGCGTTCTGATTGGCCGATGCGGGATGCGTCCCTGCAATGCCACACTTGAACTCGCTCCAAGGAACGCCACGCAACAGGAGCGATGGTGTACCGCCCAAGCACACACTTGCCGGGGAAAGTTTGATAGATACTGTGCCTTTTCTTTCCTGTATACCAATTATAATTATATGTAGTACTACAACGAACACCAACAAGAGGCTAACGATGGGAGGCAAATTATAGGATAAGAAGGGTAGGCTTTCGGCACCTCTTTGACATCTAAGAGACCTAATTTTAAATATAATAATATGATGTAATATTAAATGGTTCACAGGAAAGCAAATACGCAGTATATGTCTGACTAATTTCTTTGGACACCTGTACCGCGCGCCGTAGGTTAAGGGAGGAAGGTTGGAGTGAAAGTGGAAAGAGAGAACGAGGAGCCATAGTTAAGGGCCATGGAGCAATTTTGTCAAACACCTGTACCGCGCTGTAGGTTCAGGGAGGCAGGTTTGGTTTTGTTTGGTTTGTGGGGTTTAACGTCCCAAAGCGACTCAGGCTATGAGAGACGCCATAGTGGAGGACTCGGGAGATTTTCGACCACCTGGAGGTCTTTAACGTGCACTGACATCGCACAGCACACGGGTGCCTTGTTTTTCGTCTCCATCGAAAAGCGGCCACAGGGGTCGGGATTCGAACCCGCATCCTTGGGAACAGTAGTCGAGCGCCGTAACCACTGCGCCACCCCGCCGGGGTTAAGGGAGGAAGGTGGGAGTGAAAGTGGAAAGAGAGAACGAAGAACCGTAGTAAAGGCCCATGGAGTAATTTCTACCACACGGGGTGCGGCTGGGATGGTGGGTCAACGCCGTTTGCGGCGGGGGCTAGCCAGCCACCGATCTTTTATCTGTTGTAGGCCATCACTGAACCCGTCACCGCTTAGGTGGTGGATGACGGCTGTCGTTGTGGCGCGCGTCTTTCTCTCCCTTTTCCTTTTCTTTAATCTCTATTTTCTCTTCTGTCCGCACGAGGCAGCGAAGGTGGCTTAGCTACAGAGCCAGTAGCAGGCCGATGCATTTTTTATCCTTCTTCCTACAGCCACAACACCAACAACAATCACCTGGGGAGTGCTTGCTCCGTAACGTTCGGAACTGTAACGTGCGCTGACATCGCACAGCACACGGACGCCTCTTCGTTTCGCCACCATCGAAACGCCGCTAGTCAGTAAAGCTTTCGCCTCAAAAGCCCGACCACACGTCATGGCGGTATTCGGGACGAAACATACCCCGCACATGTTTCGAATGTTCTAAAGCAGAATATGCTCAGAGTATGGCAGGATATGCAGTGGAGAAATGCGAAATCCTGAACATTGCTGCAGCACACGGTATATCGCCGTCCCTCATCGAAAAAAAAAATAACCACCGTTCTGTTGAACGCATCAAAGTTCACCGCCGTTGTATAACTGGTTTACAGGAAAGGAAAGGCGAAGTATTCGTCACTCGCAGAATACCGCTACCATCATCCTCACGGTAGACAAGGAGAATTATTTTGTGCGTTCCACGATCCCGGCTAAGCTAAATTTCAGCTAGCAACAAAGTACATAGGGATGCCTCTATGTAATTTGTTGACCGCCAATAACGAAAATAAACGCTGCCGCGATTCACTTGGTTAAAGCGCTCTGCATGGTAACCGAGGGACGAAGGTTCGAGTCCCGGTGGAGAAAGAATTTTTATTTTTGTGATGGCGTAATAAGGATGATTGACAAGCGGAATCTTGCAGAATCTTCCGATGTGGGACACTTTTTGCAGACTCTCATTGCTATCGCTTGGACACGCTTATGAGCCTTAATTCATTAAAGGCCTTCGCCTCAATACCTTGAAACGGCCCATGCGTCTATGGTGCTAAGTGCAATGGCTAAATGGCTCACGCTCGGCTCATTTTCGGGGCGTGTGTGGGCCCCCTAAAGGACACAGCAACGCTGGCTTGGGCTGTTTCAGCTATCAGTGGAGTCACAACTTCGGTTTGACCAAACGTCGTAGCGCATCTGCAAAGTTTTGCTGTAACCTTCGTCACTGCACATTCGCTGACTTATAATACTACTTCGGATCGAACAGTTGTTGATTGTTAGGCGAAGCGCCGCGTGCTGCAAGATAGTATAGAGGAAGAGCTCCACAATTGGCGCTAATTTCGAAATGAGGTCTGAGCTCTTTTTTCCTTGAAACAACCAAGTTGTCGAGCCTAGCGGTGGATAATTTCGTTCTAGAAATGGTATATATGGAAGAATGGATTGAATATAAGAGCGTCTCCTTTGGAACGGGGTAGTAGCAGTAGCTATCATGCTCATTTTTCTCCCCATATCTTAATTATTTGTTTGGTTAACTATACCATTAAGCTGGATGGATGGATGGATGGAATATAGGAGCGTCCCCTTTGAAACGGGGTGGTAGCAGTAGCTATCATGCTCATTTTTCTCCCTATATCTTAATTATTGATTTAGAATGGTTAACTAAATCATCATTCTATTTAATAAATTTGTTCCTACATACTAACATTATGTAACTTCTCTGATTTTAAGCCACCAATCTTCCAGTCGTTTTTTGCTAGTTTCCACCGCCGGTTTATTCACCCGGCCACTGTTATCTCTAAACCCCAGAGCTTCAGGAACAGTGATAGCGCCTGCACCAACTTCCGGATGGATACCATTACATTCGAGTATAATATGGGCAATTGTTTCACTGGAGTTTCGACATACAGCACATGCGTCATCTCCATTGCTAAATTTCTTTTTGTAGCTGCGTGTTCTAAGGCATCCTGATCTAACTTCAAAAAGTAGGGCACTGCCTTTTGAGTTATCAAAGAAATCTTCCTTCCTGATCTGCATTTTCCACTTT
>JAJIZL010028809.1:0-26839 GCA_023969395.1 Amblyomma maculatum
CATCCACAGACACGTAATCGTTGTACACGATCCCGTTCGCGCCAACCGCTTCCATGGCAGTGTCCAGTTCGCAGTCCTCGGGGGGTTCCGGGGTTGTCCACGGTTCCTGGTTCTGCTGCGCTGTCTGCGTCGCCGAAGCACTTCGCAAAGCAATTCCTGACCGTTGTGGCGGTGACAGCACTCCATGCCGTGGCCAGATAGTGCATGGCATCCAGGATCGTAATGCCAGTTGGCTGTTGCCCGCGGTCCACAGAGGCCAGGGATCGCTTCACGATGCATTTCCTGTAAAAATGCTTCACGTTTTTGATGATGCCAGCATCTAAGGGTTGAAGGTGGCTGGTCGTGTTGGCCGGAAGGTAAACCACCTTGATGTTCCGCAGCGACGTAGTGTCCTTAGGATGCGCGGAGCAGTTATCTAAAAAAAGGACGACTTTTCTGTCCTGACAGCCCATATTCGAGTCCATGTACGCGAGGAACTCGTCAAAAATTGCGCACGTCATCCAAGCCTTGCTGTTGTTCTTGTAGTGGCAGGGCAGGTAACGTATATCCTTTAGGCAACGTGGGTTTCGAAATTTGCCGATGACCCACGGCTTCATCATCTCGGAGCCATCCAAGTTGCAACACAACAAAACGGTGAGACGGTCTTTGCTGCATTTTCCACCGTGGCAAGCCTCGCCTTTCAAGCTAAGCGTCTTCGAGGGCTGTACTTTGAAAAAGAGGCCCGCTTCATCGGCATTGAAAATGTCCCTAGGTTCGTAGCCGTCAATAATGCTATGGTCTCTTTCCAGCTGCCTACAGTAGCCACGTCCACGCTTGCTCCCCATTCACGGTTCGGTAGCAAATTCCGTGCCTTCATTTAAATCGGTCGATCCAGCCGTTTGACGCACTGAAATCGACGATCCCGAGCTTGTCTGCTATCTCCAGTGCTTTTTCGCGCAAAATGGTGCCATCAAAATTAACACCTGCAGCTCTGGCTTGCTTGAACCATTTGTACACCGCCTCGTCAAGCTGCACGTGCTCCGCACCGCGGGCTTGCTTGCTTTTGATGTCAAAGGACCGGGCATTTGCTTCGATCTCGTTTCTTTTCAAAACAATAGAGTTGAGGGAGGATGGCGTAAGTCCCAGTTCCTTAGCGATGCACACCCGCTTCCGCGTTGGGTTTGCATCCACAGTGCGGAGAATATTCAGTTTATCCTCCAAGGATAGCGCTTTGCACTTTCTTGATGCCATCTTGCTGTATTTACGTGCTGAACGGTTGGCACGCGCCAGGTGGGCGATTGAGTGCGCTGGACGCGTGTGCACACGACCGCGGAACGAATTCACAGCCGGAAAATACACGCGGAAAGAGTCCTAAGCTCGGCAATCGTGAAGTCAGTCGCACACACACCAACCGCACAAAGGATGGAGCATGGAGTAATGAAAGACAGCAAGATGCAAAAAAAAAAAGCGCAACTACTGCTGCTGATGATGATGACGCAGCCTGCCCAAGCATCACTAGTGCCCTCTGTAGACACGACAGTAACGCTAGGCCAAGCCAGGCCAAGTCAATTCGCCGAAAAAGTAAACATGGCCGTCGCTGCTTGTTTTTCGGGTTGGCTTGGGGTGCGAGTTCACAACGTATCATGCGGGAACGTGTCCGAAGCTACGACGTAACAGCGGGGTTTCTAATACATGGAAGTCTATGAGAGTCATGCTGGGACTCGACCACAAGGACGTAGCAGCCGGGAAAACGCAGCACCCGGGAACGCAGCAGCGGGGTTCTACTGTACCGTGTTCCTTATCAACCAAGGCACAAATTCACAGATTAGGTGTGTAAAACTAATGATTCCATGCTGATACGAGAATGCACTTCAGTCAATACACATGGTATACACCATAAAAGCGATTGATGCAAAAAACAGTCGAAACACTGCTTCATATGATTTTAATGCAGCCAGCTGCTGCTTTGGTGATGAGCTTATATTTCGAGAAAGTATTTCCTCACCTGTTGCAGAGCACTTAGTTTTCATTTCCTCAAGATCCACTGCGAGCTTGTCTAGCTTTGATAAAAGCAGTTTGTTTTTTCGGAAACACGCTTGCAGCTTCTTGGCAACGGGACCGCGGCATCGTGAACCAGTATTTTGGCTGTTCGTTCCTTGACGCCTTTTCAGGCGAGACTGCCGCTTAAAAAGCGCTTTCCTTAAGTACTTGCAACTGACACATGCAGCACCATCTTTGGTTGCCTTGTCTTGGCAGCGAGTACTATATGCTGTTCTTGATTTGTACTCAATTTGACTTTGCAAGCTTGCTGTTAGGCTGGTGATCAGGGAGTTTTCATCCCTTGACGCTACACCTTTGCAGATATGAAAATCATGCGCTTCTTGCATTGTGGTAAAAGCATCTTGCATTGCTGCCACTGGTGCTCGATGTAGGTTCCTCTCCCACGTGGATCTGCGCTCAGGATCAGCAGGCACCTTGAATAGTGACAAGTTTCGAGCATTTTTTGTCCTTGCGTATCCTGTACTGCGCCCTAGGGCGTAGCAGTGGTGAACAGGATTCGTACAGACTCAAACCGAGCAAATTCAAGGATATTCAAGGAATTTCAAGGCCTACTTGGACTATTTTCAAGGACTCAACACAATGCTACATGCTGCAGTTTTCAATATCAGGTGCCAATTTTACTGAACAAAATTGAAAAAGAAACATTTCAAAGAACAGCTTGTATTGTTTTAAGCCAACATTGTACTAAGCAGACAAAATAAAACCAGTATTGCACTAAGCGAACATAATTAAAAAATGTTCAGTCTTGAAAAACATTCTGCACCTGCAGTGCATTGCATCAATGTCAAAGAGCAATCCATTCTGCAAAACTGCTAATGGCAACTTCAGTGGATACTCAGATAGGTTTTATGCGCACAAAAAGACTAATGGAACTTCAGGGGAGCTCCTGCCACTTTTCCCAAATCTTCTCGTTGAGGCTTTGTGCAGCCTTCCTCAGACTACTGGATCTGACAATGTACTTCAGATCATTAGCTGCCTCTGCCTTTGCAGCATATGTTTCTGCTGAAGCCGTGAGGTCAGCTATTTTTGCATCTAGTTTCTTTTTCTTTTTTTTCATCGCGTCGATCTCTTCGTGGATGCAGCACCTCTTTGATTCTCTGACATCATCACACTGCTTCTTTTTTACTGCCTTCAGGTGTGCAGCATACTGCTACCGGGCAGCTGATACAGCAGTCCTTAGGTCTTCTGTAATAGGGACATTAAGAACGCCCCCTGCCTTATCCACAGCAGGGGGCAGCCTTGTCGCATGCAATGCGTTGCGAAATATACGAGATGTCCTTCAGGTTTTCTACGGCAACCTGGCTGTTCACACTAAACCCTCGCTCAACAGTGGCCTGCCCGTGGCTGAGCCCAAGCAAAAGGTTGACAACTTTCCAGAGTTCCCCATATGATGAATTAAACTTCATCAGCTCAGACAAGCACTCGTCCAACCTGTTTAAATTCTTCTCAAACATTCGCAGGTTATGCTTCTCTTCCTGCAGGAACTCAGTGTACTCCCCCAGTACAGTGTCTCTTTGGTACTCAAACATTCTGCCTGCTGTAATGAGGGCATTACACATTTCTGAAGCTGGCCAGGCACTCTTCTGGTTTAGTACACATTTGCCGTGGGTCCAAAGAGGACAAACGATTGAGAATCTTAGTAGGCTTCTCTCAAGCACCTTCTTTGTCAAACTGATCAAGAAGTGTTTGCATTCCATGCAGAACTGGAACACGTCCTTCTGGATTGCTTTAGTTTTCCTGACACTTTGCTCAGCGGCATGGCCTACATCCACCTTTTAAAGTGGAGTGTGGTTCTCGGTGCTTTCAATGTCCACCGTCAGCAGACCAATGACTCCTTTTGCTGAAGACAAGACCGAGCACTTCAGAAACTTCGTCAGTAGCTTCCTGACTACTGTTTCCAAATCGCTTGCAAGAAAGAACACCACGGGCTGACCAGTTTGGTACTCAGTGAGGAATGGCTTGAAGGTCATGGCCACACCTAGTACAAATTGAAGCTTTGCTAGCAATAAGACATCACTGGCAAACTCGCACAAGTTGTGCAATGATCCACATTTTTGAAGGCTTACTTCCTCCTTCCTTGAAGCTGCAATAAACTTAATATCACACCGCAATAGCAAGGCTCTCTCTATCACAGGGACATTCTCCAACAACCAGTGTGCAACGAAGTTCAGGGGGAAAGTCTCCTGACTGGTAACTGCTACAGTAGAATCTCGATGATACGATTACGGCTGGTACGAATTTCGGGATGATACGAATTTTAAGAATGCTTTGAACGGACTACACTGTATAGAATATGTTAAGATTTGGGGTGATACGAAGAATTTCTGAACCCGCCACGGTTGATACGAACGTGCAAACCAGTCGCGCATGCGAGCGGGCCGACGCGGCTGGCCTCAAGAGGGTAACATTACCGACGCGGCCTCCGCTAACTCCTCTCCCCCCCCCTTCCCCCGCCACAAATGATACGAACGAACGTTGTACAAACGCACAAAGCCACCGAGCAGCTCAGCGCAAGAGCTCACAGGGGGAGAGGGTACCCACCGCGGCCGCTGCCTCTCCTCTCCAACCCCCCTCACCCCACTAGCCACCCTACCCCCACCTCCCTTTCATAGCAAACCGACGAGCACTAGACAAGGACGGCCAAGGCGAGGCACGTGCCTAGTTGTGTACGTCACTCATTCGCTGGCAGCTCATTGGTCTATTTAAAAGTTGTCTCGCAGGCTGTTCCCAGGAGGCCTGTGACGCTGGCTGCCCCTGCATAGTTCACCTTGAGGCTTGGTAGTTCTCCGTTCGCCGCTTCTTTCTGTCGTTCTCTGTGACGTGAAGTGCCCAAACGTTAGAAAGACGCAAGCGTTCGATGCTGCCGAAATGTCGCGGAAGCGTAAAGCCCTTTCTTTTAAGGAAAAGCTTGAAGTGCTGAAGAGGGTTGACGAAAACCCTAAGAAGAAGCGTGTCGACTTAGCAAAAGAGCTAGGGTTGGCACCATCGACGCTCTGCACCATTGTTGGGCAGCGAGATGCCATCTTCAAGAATGTGCAGCACTTCGGTGCGAACATAAAGCAGGCTAAAACAGCGACCCATGTCAAGCTGGAAGAGGTTCTGCTGATTTGGGTCCGCGAAGTGACAGCGGCCGGCGTCAACGTGAACGGCAAGGTGCTACGTGAAAAAGCCGACACCGTCGCGCTTTCGCTTGGAATTGAAAATTTCCAAGCATCTGGGGGATGGCTGCACCGGTTTAAGGAGCGGCACGGACTTGTCTACCAGGTCGTCTCAGGTGAAGGCAAGAAAGTGGACCAGTCAGCTGTAGACGAGTGGCTGAACACGCTGCCGGCACTGATTTCGGAGTACGCGCCACGCGACATATTTAATGCCGACGAGGCGGGCCTTTTTTTCAACCTTCAACCAGAAAGAAGTTTGTGCGTAAAAGGCCAGGCATGCCAGGGCGGCCAGAAAAGCAAGGAGAGAGTAACAGTACGCTTTTGCTGCAACTCGGATGGATCCGAGAAACTCCAGCTTACCGTCATCGGTAAGTCGAAGAAACCGAGTTGTTTCCGATCGGCGGAGCGTTTACCTGTCTTTTACAAAGGTAACCGAAAGGATGACTGGAGATTTCTTCCGCGAGTTCTTGACAAGTTTTGATCGGAAAATGGCGTCAAGAAACCGGAAAATTTTGCTTTTCGTAGACCAATGCTCTGCCCACCCAAAGGAAATGACATTCAATAACGTGAAAGTCAGGTTCCTACCGGCGAACACTACCAGCCATCTTCAGCCACTGGACGCTGGGATAATTAGAAATGTGAAACATCATTTCAAAGGACTTCTAGTGAGGCGTCTGCTGGCGAAAATTGACTGTAAAGAAGCAAACTTGCGGATCAGTCTCTTAGATGCTTTGCACTTTCTAGCCATGTCGAGGGATAGTGTAACTTCAGACAAAATCTCGAACTGTTTTAGAAAGTGCGGATTTGCCATCGGACTTGACGCAGCTTCGGCAGGAGATTGTCAAGAGCCAGATGAAGACCTCACGATTGATGGCTGGGGCAATCTGGAAACTGAAGCTTCGGCTCGGGACTTCGTTACCGCGGACGACAACGTCGCGACCTGTGGGCTGAGGTCTATTGAAGACTTGGTCAACGAAGCGAATGATTGCGAAAATGAGCCTGACAGCGATGGTGACGCTGATGACGAGTGTGATCAGTCGCCGTCAACGGCAGATACTCTTCACGCTTTGGACGTTCTGCGCCGCACCGTAAGTGCCGGCAGCGTGAGCGACGAAACCGCGGCACGGTTTTATGCTTTTCAGACGGTGCTTGTCCGCGACATCAACAGCAAAAAAGTGCAGACAAGCATTACGGACTTTTTCGGCTGCAAGTAGTTCGCCATAATAAAGTTTGGTTCATTTTCAATTCATTCCCATGTGGAAGTTGACTTGTTTTGGATCATACGAATTCGGGATGATACGAATATTTTGCGTGCTCCCTTGGAATTCGTATTATCGAGAATCTTAATAAGCCTTCCCTCCTTGCAGGAGAATTATGGAAAAGCGCGCTCAGACTGGAGAGCAGACAGTCAACTCCCCACTTGCTGTAACACCTGCCCTGTAGGCGTTGTGCATGGTGTGGAGGCCACAGGTCCCAATGTCCAGACATTGAACTTGGTATGCTTGATGTAGCTGCTTTTAGAAATTCATGAGTAACTTAAGGTTAACATTGAGACCATCCATTGAAATTTGATGATTTTTCTTAAGAGGGAAAGGCTCGAGCGCACTCAGCAGCTTTCCTTGGATGTCCTCGGATGTCGAGTGCCCCATAAACACCGAGGTATATAGTACCTTGTTGCCACCTTGTGAGACGAATTCCAAAACCGGATGTGAACATAAATTTGTTTCCGCTGGAGATAGTCTTTTGTGGACTCATCGAAGAGTACCACATAGTAATCACAATCTTTTATCTCCACCCCGCTGGGGTGGCGCAGTGGTTACGGCGCTCGACTACTGTTCCCAAGGACACGGGATCGAATCCCGGCCTCGGCGGCCGCTTTTCGATGGAGGCGAAAAGCAAGGCGCCCGTGTGCTGTGCGATGTCAGTGCACATTAAAGAACCCAAGGTGGTAGAAATTTCCGGAGTCCTCCACTACGGCGACTCTCATAGCCGGAGTCGCTTTGGGACGTTAAACTCCACAAAACCAAAACTTTTATTTCCCGCTGCAAAGCAGATAAAAATGGCCTCAGACCATGGCACATCACGTAGGGGCATTTTTTTTTCTCCGCAAGAAAATGCTTTGGCCACGTCACTGTCCGGGAACATATGCTAGAATAGCTGGCCTGCTTCCGATGATGACCGATAGGAGAAATGCGATGTGACAACCTTCAAAGTCCACAGAATTTCTGCGTTCGTCACCAGCTCATGTGCCTTGCAAGCATTGTCTGACGGCTGACTATTGGCGCGTACTTGGAACTAAATACTTTCGCACCAAATGTTGGCTGCAAGCTTCATGACACCAGCATACTTAGCACTCTTCATATGGCTCTTTAACGCTGACTCGCCCATGGTGATTATATCGAAGGTCTTGCAGCAAGGCCTGCATCTTGCGCGGTGCTCACTCATCGTATCTGGTGCAATTCAGTCTTTGTAAGCATCGTTGTGAAGCCACGCGCCTTGAAATTCACATTTCCCAGGCATTTGCTTTATAGACGGATGCAGAACCGACGTAAAAATGCAATGCCGCCAACCATCATAACAAAGCGCCTAAATCGAGTTGGATTGAATCGGTTCAAGTTGGCTTCAGAGAGAGTGGCTCCGATGTGGCTAACTGTCACGCAACGTTGGCTATATTAGCACAAACTGATACTAAAACACGATATTGAAAACACAAATATTTTAACCGCGTTTTTTTCTGATTAATAATTATCTGAATGCAGTATGCTAGGAATTCAAGGATTTTCAAGGAGCAGCAAAAATTCCGGGATTTTCAAGGGCCTTGAAAACAAAATTTTCAAATTCAAGGGTTTTCAAGGACCTGTGCGCATTCTGGGTTGAGCCGTTGTTTTGCACTCATTGTTGCAAGAAGTTAATACACTCACGTCAAAACACTCGTGCAATGCAACGACACTGAAAAGCCAGCGCTCAACTGAAGCACCGCCGCTTCAGGAGACACTCTAGGTGACGCGCGTAGCAAGGTGCTGCCCCCTCCGCTCGCTTCACTGGAAAATATTCTAGTTCCACCGTACCCTAGGTCATAGCTGGGAGCGAGAGAGAGTGCACTCTCCCTCGAGACTGGCCGCGCCAAGGTGTATATAGTGGCGGCGCCCGCGGCCATTAAAGGAAACTGCGTCTAATACCCCTGTCAAGCGCGCAAGTTAAGTGCACTTGCCGAGAGTGTCACTCTCAATAAGTACACTTTGCCCAATCTAAACACCGCAAGTGGAGTGCACTCGCAGAAAAGTACACTTTGATTGAAGTATGTTGTGGAGAACGCACTTTCTGGCCGGGTGCGTAGCCTTGTCACCAGAGATTTCATTGGTACAAAATGTAATGCATAAAAAAAGGACACAGAGGTTCATTTAAGCTATTTAACAGCGTTTAATAAAATTATTCAGTTATAGTGGCGTCAGACCATCGTCAGACGGTGCATCGTCGCACGTCGACATGTTGGTCTGTGTAGGCTAGGAAGTCGTCTCGGCCCGTCTTGACTTGCAATGTTTTTGAAATACACTTAATACGCTGTTATAATTTTCATTTACATTGACAAACTATAGGTTATGTTTGTTGTTATTTAAATTCAATGAAAAAGAATTAATTTTGGAATACAGTCGAGCCCGCTTATAACGAACCTGAGCGTCACGCGGCGTCCGTTCGTTATATCCCGAAGTTCGTAGTAACTGGACCACAAACTAAAAAAGAGAAAAAAAAAAGTTGCCGGTCAAAACATGAAATTTATTTCTTAGCAAAAAAGTCTGTGATGCTCGTCTGTTTCTGCAGTGCAGATGCGATGAGGGCGGTCTTTAGTTTATTTAAAGCACTAGCGTGCTCTTCGCCGAGTCCCTTGGCATAGACAAGTTGTCTGAGGCCCTCTATATAGCCCATTGCTACAGATGTGCTTATGGGTGCTGGCTCAGACGTTTCATCTTCATCTAATTCTTCCGCGTCGCTCTCGGCCTGCACTTCAGAAACGATGCCTTCGTCCATGCACGGTTCCGCAATATCCGCGTCTTCATCCGCAGAAATAAAATCCTGCCAACCAATGCCAGGGCCTCCCATGCCGGAGTCGACGACGCGCCGCCACAAATCGCCGCCGGAATCATCATCATCAGAGGCATCAGGCCCGACGTCCGGTACTGCGTCGACGAAGCCGGCCTTGTGGAAACAGTTTCGCACGCAAGCGGTCGTCACCTCCGCCCAGGCCGCCTTCACCATCTCAAGGGCTGAATACAATGAAACTCGGAGCGGCAAGTTAGCGGCCGGACGGTCAACGGCGATGAGCAAGCGCTGCACAATGCGGTGCCTATATGATGCCTTAAAGGAGCGTATTATGCCCAAATCAAGAGGCTGCACTTTAGAAGTGGTATTGGGCGGCAGGAAAAGTACAGTCACTGCTGTCAGAGATGTTTGTACGTGGTGCGCTGAGCAATTGTCGAGCAACAGCAGCACGCGCCTGCTTTGCCTCTGAATGTCGCGGTCAAACTCGCCCAGCCACTCTGCGAATAAAATCCCGTGTCATCCAGGACTTAGTATTGTGCCTGTAGCGCACGGGTACATGGTTCCGAAAGCAACGTGGCTTCTTGGATTTTCCGATTACAAACGGCATGCGCCGGTCGCTGCCGTTCATATTAGTGCACAGAAGAATTGTAACGCGCACTTTACTATGTTTACCACCAGCGCATGGCTCCCCTTTCATGGAGTGCGTCTTGTCTGGAAGCATCTGATAAAATAATGCAGTTTCGTCTGCGTTATACACATCCTGCTCCGCGTAGCTTGCAATAATGGCTCGGTTTGTTGCAAGCCGATTGGCAACGTCCTGGTCACTTACCGAACGCGCCTCACCGACAATCGATTTAAAAACAATCCCATGCCGCGCTTTGAACCGATGTAGCCAGCCATTGCATGGGCAGAAGTCGGGAAAATCTAGTAGGAATGCGAAGTCTTTGGCTTTGCCCAGCATCATTGGTCCACTTATCGGAATGTTGCAAGCCCGTGCGTCGACAAACCACTTCAGCAGCGCATCCTCTACGTCTGCATAGGTGGCCTTCCGCAGGCGCTTTCTGTCCGCTGTGTTGGCGTCGGAGCTGGCGATCTTTTCCTTATTCTTCAGAATTGTCCAGATGGTTGATTTCGACAAGTTGTACTTCTTCACCAGCTCGCAATTTTTAGCACCTTGAGACAGTTCCGTCCAAATTGCTCGCTTTGTTGCCATGTCCAGCGCTTTTCGTTTCGTGACCGCTGGAGGCAGGCAATTCCAGTCCGCCATCCCGAATTATACGACTCAGGCCCGACAGACGAAGCGCTCACACCACACACACGAAAATGACAACAAAGCGCCGCAATTGACGGAGCATGTGCGCACGTGCGACAATCACGCGAGGCAAGCGAGGAAGTGCCTAAGGAATGAAATGGAACAGAACGGACACACAGCGGGGCATGGTATGCAGCGGGAGACCAATGA
Organism: Amblyomma maculatum; assembly: GCA_023969395.1. NCBI lineage: Eukaryota > Metazoa > Arthropoda > Arachnida > Ixodida > Ixodidae > Amblyomma > Amblyomma maculatum. The sequence continues at coordinate 10,699 of JAJIZL010028809.1, forward strand.
GAGGCATCCCTGAGCGTCAGTGCTGCCACCTGTTGGCTCCTACCGTAGTTGCTTTCAACCGCCCATGGCCTCCGAGATTACCTACGCAAATCTCGGAGGCCACGAACCGTCACCGCCGTACTGAATGCAGCGGCGCGCGCGCGCCGCTGCGCATTCAGTCTGCCCGTGCAAACAGTACAACCGCTAGCGTATAGAGAGGCCTGCCTCCTGGCGCCCCGCGCCCCTGACACGGCCGCTCAATTGAACAGCCAGGCAACGAAACGATGAAACTTCGAAGACTATGCCGGCGGCCGGCGCCGTGGAGACAGGCGAAGACGAGGGAATGGCGAGAGGAGAGGGGAGCGGAGTTGCGAGGAGGGGCGGCGAGAGGAGAGGGGAGCGGAGTTGCGAGGAGGGGCGGCAGCGTGGCCTTGGAGGCCACACCACGCGCTGACACTCGTAGGCAGCGCGCGTCGGCGAGCAAAGGGTAGCTCGCTTGCGAGGAGGATTGCGAAAACAGACCAAAGGGATGGGAGCCCATCGTTATCTCGTATCGAGGCGCCGGGTTTACGCCGTCCGTTCGCTGTAACCGATCGGCAGCGCTCATGGACGTTCGTTATACGTGCGATCTTGTGCCATTGAAGTAATGTATATTTTGGCGGTCGCTCCGGTCTCATTCGTTATAAGCGAAAGTTCGTCTTAAGTGGGGCCGTTATAAGTGGGCTCGACTGTATTTTCATTTTGATGTACATCTTTAAAAAACGAGCTGTTTGTCCATTCCCTTTTTTTTTTATTGCGAGTGCATTCTGTTTTCCCATTTAGCACCGCGTATGCCAAAGTGTGACTTGAAGCACTTGAAGTCTCAGAAGTGCACTTCCCGCAAGTAAACTTAACTTGCACGTTTCACAAGGGTATTCATTGCAAACTTTCAGATTGTTGATAAATGCGCAACCAGCTGGAAAATAAAATTAGTTAAAGACTTGCAGTAGCGAAAATTCTTAAAGATAACAGCCATAGAGTTAATTACGGGGACACGCAAGTCTTAGAACAGTCGAAAATGTCCTAAAATCGATTTTGAGATGAATTCATTTTCTGAACGTTTATAATTTCGAGCACTTGCACGCAATTATTAATGCTGACTTCGATCAGGAAATGTAATAAAATCGGCTTTCAAAACATCACGGCAGCCACAAAATGCCCCCCTGAAAAGAGAAATTTTGTTTGAAATTCCCACGCGCGCCGCAGGCATTGCAGTTGGCCAATCGCCGCCGTCAACGTTGTCGTCTTGGGCTTGGTTTAAAGCTGTTTTCTTTGTGCGTGATTTCCGCTATCTCAAAATGGCTTCGCTCAAGCGGACTAGCTGCACGCGCCGGTCTTCCGAAGGCCGTTTATGGTCTCTGATTAGCTCTCACGCGAAGCGCGGCGTTCCGAGTCTATTATTGGCTGGCGTGATTGGCGCATCATTTTTTTTTTCTTGCTGTTTGGCATTCACCGCCGTAGCCGCCACTTCATGATTGTATCCGTTTCCGTGTTTCTCGATGCACCACTTCTTGCAGAGTTTTTCCTTACGATCGAGATACCGGAAAACAGTAGATTGTAACTGTGCATGCGACCAGCTTTTGGAAGCCGTAAGAAACGGGCGTGGAACAAAAACCAGAAGACACCGGCCACAAGCATGCTGTCGGGACCTGAGTTACAGCCGGTGCAGACTTGTTAGATGCACAGGGAACATCAAACACGCTGCCTGATCATGGCCCGGTGACGACACCACAGGTTCAAATTACAGCGTGAATTGCATCCTGACTCATGGTACACTGCGAGAGATGGGCTACCAAGTCGAGTTGTTGGGTGGCGGCAGTTGGTAGGCACGGCGCGCTGCAGCTGGAGCCGCTGCTGTCATCTCTTCTCTCGCAGTTGAGAGGAAGAGGAGGAAAACGATGGGTATATAAATGCTCGCACTTGCTCAGCTGAGGCACTCGCTATGCATCCTGATTGACAGAAAGAAAAAACACGTCGTCTCGATGAAGCCAGGAAACGACAGCAGGCTACAGAGACATGAACGGGAACAGCGTCTCACTCGGTGGCGCGCTCAAGATGTAGTTAGAGTGTGTCGCGCTTCTCTTGAATCGTCCTCAACCGGTGACGACTCCGAAAGGAATGTAATGGACGCTTTGAACAGTGAAGACTCTTTGTCGACGTGTTCACTCAGCAGTCAAGAACGTAGGAATGCAACTAGGCGGCAACGACGCGTTCAGGAAACAGAAGAAGAACGACAGCGACGACTACATTACAATCTGATTGGACCACAGAGCTCGAGGCTAGACTTCTCTGCAGCCTTGCCCCGTCTTCCTCCAATTGATCCCTGGACACTCGAGGATTGACGGCAATGAATTGGCTCAACAGCTCACCCATGAAACTCTTAATCGGGCACCGTTCATCTCCTGATCCAGATCCTTGGAGGGCAAGTCAGGACTGTCTCTTTGTGCCGCCATCAAAGAATGCTGCGTTGCCTGCCTAGACCGCAAGCTCTATCCCAACCCTCATCCTAGTGTGTCTGTATGGGAGGCTCACTTTCTTTGACAGATACAGCTGAACACACTTATCACACCCGCATGGCTATATCTTCGGTATGATCCATCACGACCCAACTGCCCTTATGCCAACCTCTCCCACTGCCTATTTTCTCATCCCTTCCCATGCTATTGGACTTGGCTGAACTGGCTTCATGCTAACAATGAGGAAGAAGAGTGCCTGCTCCTCCAGCAGGCCATTAATGTTTTAGACACCTCTACTACTACGCTAGTACAGAACATGTTTAGACATACCGAAGAAGAGTTTCCATGGAAAGATATACAAGGGACCGTCAGCAGATGATACACCAGATGACGATCACTGCGGCAAATGTGAGTGGCTTTCACAGTGTGAAACTATCTGATCAGGCATGTCAGCGCAAGAAGGAAAGCGAAGCACAAACTATCGCAAAAGTATGCACTGCTTTTAGATGCCTGGCATGGGGTGGCATTGCACACACAAGTGTAGAGCGAGTACACCAAACGGGGCAACTTGGTAATTCAGCGCAACATGCTTTCGGCCAGCTTTCCTCCCTCACGTTATATGCAGATGAAAACTTTTTTCCGTTTTTGCTGTCCCAAAATTACTACATCTCGCATTATATGTGGGCCTGCATTATATGCGGGTTGTGAAGTTATATGGTCACCGAGATATTCACATCAACTACGCAGGTGCCTATGCTCACTCCAGATGCAGTTCCAACGTTTTCATCAAGCGTAGGATTTCTTACCAAAGATGGCAACAAACTCCCAATGGGAATAGAAAGGGCAATGAAACAAAGTCATACCGCAAAGAAAAGTATGGCTGCCAATTGCATAGGAAGCAGAAGCTGAGCCTGCGTAACAGCCTGGCCACACCCATCGCCGTAATGAAATTGCACACAGCCTGACAAGTACTGGCGTGCATGTCCTGCTCTCCCAACGTGCCCACGGGTGTAGTGGTAAAAAATGTGTTCTGCGCTGCACAGAGTGCCAGCATTTTACTTTCCAATACAGTTGTCCTACATGATTATGCTTGCAGCGTGCCCTTGGGTCAGTTGCAGACACGTGCTAACAGCATTTTGAGGTGGAAGTCAAGCCCCAATTAGCGGACACGAATACCCCAAAGGATGAATGGTAATTTCACTATCCAGCAACCTCAAAAAATAAAAAAATAAAGATCTCCAAGCTGAGTTACTTGACTCTGTCTAAAGCATGCACGACCGTATTTACTCGGATAATTTTCACTTTTTTTCCATAAATTAGGGCTTCAAAAAGGGGGTGAGCAAATTATGCAAAAATTTTGCAAACATGCTCACCCGCAAAAAGGATATAAAGCACAATATATATGCAAAAAGGTGAAGCATCATATGCATGCAAAACACTTTCCTTTATTAAGTGCACATACTTTGTCTAGTCGGAGTCGTTGCTGGATAAATTGGATTCCGAGCCATAGCTGACATCGTCGCTGACGTCCCAAATAGCGTCATCCTCAGTTCCATCAAGAGCATTTGACAGTCCAGCTTTTTTGAAGCTATGTTCCACAATGTTAGGACCCTGTCCCAGGCTGCCAGTATTCATCCACAGATCGTCTCTAAAGGAGGCCGCTTCATTCTTCCAGTCGGAGTGAGACCGTGTTCTCCGCTGGCCATCAACTCGACGTACAACTTTAAACGGCTTGTTAATGGAGACATCCAACAGCTGCAGGACTCATGTTGGGCAGCTTGGGATGACAGCCAGATTGGTCTTCATCTCCTTCAACTTCCGTCTGACACTGTCGACGGCATAGCCCTTGAAGCCATCAAGGATCAACATCGATGGCAGTCGCAAAAGAGCGTCTGGTCGCTTCCACCACACAGTGTCCAGCCAGTCGAGCATTAATGCCTCATTTATCCAACCTTTTTCGTGCACACGAATATGGATGCGTCCTTTCAACTTTCAATTTCGGCATCATCTTCCGCTTATATATGACGAAGTGTGGTACCGTATTTACTCTCATAATGCTCGCACTTCTTTTTGTGGAAAATTGATGCTAAGTTGAGGGGTGCGATAATTATGCGGGGAAAATTTTCGAGCAAATGCTTTGTAGCGCTAAAAGCAAATTTAAATAGGTGCGAATCGGGATTCTTAGGTCAGCTATTGTAAATATAACCAAAACAATACTTTCAAGCAGAACTTACCTTTGTTATAAAAGTAAAGGGTCGCCAAAAGCACAAATTGCTAAAGCTTTTTATTTATCGCACACACCCTCATCATCACTCCCTGCATTCCGTGGCATATTGCTCACAGCAGACCATACAGTTCTACTCTTGATCAGAGACTTGATCCGAGTTCGTACCCACACTGCAATTGTCTCCAGTAGCGCACTATGCAAAACTCTTTGATGTCGAAGTGCCTGCTGGCAGCGCGGTTGCTATGCTGTAGCACGTACTCAAAAGCGTTCAGCTTAAAAGCAGCTGTATAGCTTGCGTGCCGCCTCATTGCGATGCGGCATCAAGAACACAGTAGACGGTGGAACAAAGCAAGGAACACGGACGGAACGAAGGAACAATGACAACGAGACACGGAGACCCCTCGCAAAATGGCAACGACTACGAGTATCATGGAAGTAAAAAATAAAAAAGAAAAAGATGAGCACGCTATCGCTGCCTGGTAGCGCGTGCACACAACGAGGCCAGCTAGGTTCAGTAGTGCTCCAAAGATGGCGCTTGTTACTACTAGCAGACGACTCTCCGGGTGGTAATATTGGTGGTGTGATGATTACGCGAGGAAAAAAATTCAGATCTTTGATGCCCAAAGTTGCAGGTGCGAGCATTCATCATCATCATCATCAGCCTGATTATACACACTGCAGAGCGAAGGCCTCTCCCATATTTCTCCACTTAACCCGGTTCTGTGCTAGCTGCATCCACTTGACCCCTGCGAACTTCTTAATCTCATCCGCCCACCTAACTTTCTGCCGCCCCCTGCTACGCTTTCCTTCCATTGGAATCCAGTTTGTTACCCTCAGCGACCATCGGTTATCCTCTCTTCGCACTACATGTCCTGCCCATGTCCATTTCTTCTTCTTAATTTCTACTAGAATGTCGGTAACTTGAGTTATTTCTCTGACCCACTCTGCACGCTTTCTGTCTCTTAATGTTACCCCTACCATTTTTCGTTCCATAGCCCTCTGGGTTAACTCTCTTGGTTAGCCTCCATGTTTCAGCCCCATAGGTGCGAGCATTATGGGAGTAAATACGGTACTTTGCGACCATCAGCGGTCACTGCCAGCATTACAGTGCATTGTTGCTTTTCGCTGCCGGTTATTTTTCTGGCAACAGACGAAACTCCCTTTTCGTTCACCGTGATGTTGGGTGGCATGTCGAATGTCAGCAGCGTCTAGTCAGCGTTCTTCCGCCTTGAGCAGAGCTATCACGAAACGGTGAAATGCCACCACTTTATCTTCGTAGTCTACGGGCAAACGCTGGCACAGAGTTGTCCTTCGTCTCAGAGACAGGTGGTGACGTCTCATAAAACTGTTCACCCACGCCCTGCTTGCTTTGAACGTCGCAGCTGGGATCCCTTTTGTCACGTGCAATTTTCCTCACCTGGAACTGCAGCATCTCGCACGACACTGCAATCCCGGAGGCCCGATGCTCGCTAACACAACGCACAAGTTTTTCAACGGTGGGGAATTCACCTCTCTTATGTCGCCGAAATGCTCTCCTTCCTGGGCTTGCATTTATCAGCTCTGCCTTCTGCTTTCTCCAGTACTGCACGTGGCTTTCATTCAGCTTGTACTGCCTGGCAGTGGCACGATTTTCATTTTCTTCGGAAAATTCAATCACCTGGAGTTTAAATTTCACCGGATAGTTGTGGTATCCCATTGCAACTGAACAACCACACGTCAAACCACTACAACAAAGCCGAGCCACCAACAACAAAGAGATGAACGCGCCAGACGCACAACGAGGACTACTGCGCCGGGCTTCTCTTCGGCTGGGATTGCTTTGGCTTGGCCTTGGAAGTGCGCCGCACCAATGCGGTCTGCTTGTGCGTTCCCACGTGCATGCTGGCGTTTTCGTGCAATGAGGTGCACAAATTTTGCGGTTAAAAGTTTTTTTTTTATAAATCCGTGTAATAAGTAACGGGTGAGCAAATTATGCGAATAAATATGGTACAATATTAAACATTTTACATTCCTCATGCTCTGCCAGCACTACTGAAGTTGCTCACCAATAGAAAGCATGCTCAATAAGGTCTTGAAATTAATGCAGGTCCTATAGTGTAAGTGTTGATACTACTCTGCACCTACCATGCTCTAAAAATAGCATACCTATTATGTGTATCAATTTGACAACCCATATTTTGTACATGTAAAATGGAGCAATTCATGTGTACTTGTCTCCAAGCTGGTACGATGACTGGTCCTGACCTGCTACCCCAGCAAAGAATGTGTGCTTGCAAAGACAGTTCGAAATATGTGTAGCCAGCTCAGCTAAGACAAATTGATGCTCTCTCAATTCTAAGCTGCAAGAAAAAGAGACTGAATAAATTCCAAACACACAGAACCAAAGCTACACTGATACAGTATCAGAGCTCGACTAAACCAGGTGCCAGTTCCGGTACATCGAATTCCTTTCTGAAGTGAGCCTTTGAGTGTGGTTAACCACAGTGCCACTGATACTGCCAACAACATCATGTGTGTCAAGTGGAGAAGAACAGTCACACCACTCGGTACACTGCACCGCTGCTACATGCTGCACTTCAGTCACCCTTACTGACCACTTCACATTGTGTGCCCTTGATTTAGACTGCAATCCGTCCTGAACTCCAATCCTGAACTCCAATCCTGAACTCTAATTGACTCATCTTACGCCCCCCTCACCTTTTGTCTGCACTGGGCCTTACTCTTCCTCCTGGGCCAAGGAAGAGTGGCTGCTGCCCAGCTGGGATTTTCCAAAGGTGCCGCTCACGGCCACCACGTTGACCTCTAACTGACTGCAGGCCGTGCCTCCTTCGCTGGAGGGGAGCAGGTCCAGGGACGAGTCAGAGTAGCTCAGCTCAGAGTCAGACACCGAGTCCACCACTGGTGGCAGCACACACTCCTGGCTGGACTCCTCCTCTAGGACAGAGAGAAAAGAAACACAAGTTAATGAGGAGATCAGTCACTGTGTTCTAGAGCAGCAGAGTAGTGAGAATGTCTCCTTCAGACTTGACTCACAGGGGTAGTAAGAAGAAAGGGTAAGATTAAAGAGCAGACACTGCGAATCCCAGCACACGCATGCTGTCACGACTTAACAGATTCGCTCTGCACGGTTACAGTTTCGCTCATTCAACTAACTTCTGCCTTAGGTACTGCAGCTTTGAGCTTTGGCAGCACTGGACACCTATTACGAATGAGAGGCCTGTCATGTGTGCTGGATCTCCCCGCACCTCTGCAGTCTATTTTAAATGCCCACTCATCCTCTCAAAACTTGTACAGTCTAACATGGTTTGGAGGCGGTCATTTTAGGCGGAACCTACTCGGAATAGAATTATCTACCTGTTCTATTCTGAACCTTAACGTTTAGTGCTAGCCAGCTACCATCAGCCAGGAGAACTTTTTGATCCATTTAACCCAGAACAAATATGATAAGCTTTGCATTTACTTGTACAACAGGCCACCCCTAGCTTGGGTGCAAAATATCAAATTTTTTTATTTCCGCGTATAATAGGAATACCCCGAACTTGGCACTGTGATCAATGCCATATTTACACGATAGAAAGCCGACGCGCGCCTTGATGCGAAACACAAGTTAAAATAAAATAACTAAAAAACACAAATATTTCACAACGCGAGATGCCGCATCTGAACCTTGCTGTGAATGAGCCCGAAAGTTTGGGCCCGGAACACTCATGACAACGGCTAAGCACGACAATATCGGTGGTGACGGCCAAGTACAACAACACGCGCCGTCAAAAAAACAAGAGTCAACAACAGGCGAAAACAGTTCTTCTGTGAACTACCGATACCACCTAAACCGCCGCACGGAGAATGTACGCTTTTCGCTACCTTCCCTGTGGCAGCTCTGAAAGCTGCGAGACTCTCGGGGAAATGAATTCCAGGAGAGGAGGAGGAGTGTCTTGTCTAAACCACCGCACGGAGAATGTACGCTTTTCGCTACATTCCTTGTAGCAGCTCTGAAAGCTGCGAGACTCTCGGGGAAATGAATTCCAGGAGAGCAAGGAGGAGTGTCTTGTCTCTTGCCTTCTTTGGGAAAATCGGAAGCAATGTTATAAGTAACGTTGATCAGGGGCGACTCGACACAAGCGACAGTGTCATTGCCATCAATGCACATGACGAAGTCGCCACCCTTGAATCTGGCACAGAGTACACGGGTAGGACACCACAACATTGTCTCGAGGAAGAGAGCAAAGCAACGCCGTTTCGCCTTTGTGTACTAGCAAACAGCCGGTGCTTGGACAGCGTTTCAGTTGCCGGCTCTGTTTTATTTAGGGATAGAATCCTTGAGGCCGTGCCAAAGCAGGCACAGACAGGTCTCTCTACAAGCCGACCCCCTCAATGAAACGCTGAGGCGGGTTCTGCTCCAGACTATGGGCAGAGCATATCGAATGATGAAGCGTCAGCCTCGACATCGCCAATAGACCTTTTTAGTTTCGATGCCTGGGTGCAGCCATCTTAGTTTGATGGTGGCGCCCCGTATAAGCCAAAATGGGAGCGTCCGCTCCGGCTCCTCTTGACGCCATCTTGGGCTGTGCTGTGCGTGTCGATGCTGCGGTGCGGCATTGTAAAAGTGCTGTTTCGCGGTGCTCGTGAACGCTATTCGACACCTTGGTGCTATTTGTTCTTTGTTTGAGCGCGCCAGCAAACCGTATACCATCTGTTTGACATAGCGGCAGCTGTTGGAAACAGCACTAGCGGCCGGGCGACTGCGAAGGACTGCGCTCCACTTCCGCAGTGAGGATGTATCTGTTATATCTTTCACGATACATGTATTTTCAATTATATTTTATTATTGCAATGGTAACTGTACACACAAACACACAGCGAATGAACCGTACGGGCAGCTACTGAATGTGAAATGCAGATACTGCGAAAGATGCTAATTTCCAGTTATCGCCGCACTGATTTAACATGAAGTGCGATCCATTTCGATATACGATCGAGCTGTCCTGCTGCAATAATGTATAAATTCAAGTTAAACCATGGTCCAAGACCAGCACATAAAAAAATTAGTGTCTAAAGTACCATCTATCGACGTTTTTATAAAGCCTTGGTGTTCGTCCTGCGGCGCAACATCGTATCCCCATCCCGTACTTCGTAGCAGCATCGTTTGCATGACGTATTGTTGAGCAAAATGCCTAAAAATGTGCGCTGTCAGCTGCACCATGAACGAAGACAAATTCACAGCGCACACAGCAGCACTTAAGAAAGCGGCCACTACGGCGCTCTCGTCGAGCGCTACAACCTAATCGTCGCCAAGCCTAAATTGTTTCGCATCGAAGGCACATCCAACGACGCTTTGTAATTGCTCAGCGCTAGAGTAAATGGTCTCTCATGGAACTGCCTTACTGCCGATCCCATAGTATCAGTAAAAGAAAGATGTAAATTTCGCCTTAGCAGCGGAGCCAGCACACAGACGATGAGCCGCGCGCTGCACCAGCGGCAATGTGTTGTGTAACTTATTTGTATTGCAGTTATCAATCACACGGTATGGGTCAGAAATCTGCAAGAAAGATTTTTTTTTTCTGCTGTCGGCTTATTAAGTAAAGAACAAATTTTAGCACGCTCTTGCGTTAGCGGAAAAGATCCACCTTATCGTTGGCGCGGAGGGCTTGCGGGAGGCATGGCCTGCCCGGCGTGCGTGGCTACTACAGCAGACGAAGTGAAATGGGCATCATATTCATGAGTCCATCATTGGTACTAAGTCTATCTGGCTTACATAAAACGTACATAAGCGAATTGAATAAGGATAGACTGGAAAGCAGTGAAGCAGAAACATAACACAAACAAACTCAGACTGTGGATGCATGCTTCCCGCTTACGCTCTCGGCAATCATCTTGCGATTTCTTTGATTCTTTGTTCAGTCCATGATCATGCATTGCTGTCCCGATAACATTACCACTAAAAGGGGCGCTAATAAAGGTATTTAAGTCTCTCAAACGACAATATACAGAGGTGCAAGGCTGCGCTGCTATGCATGAAGCGTGCGAATGCACAGCCCATTCAGTACTGGCAACAATGGGCCGGCGCAAGGAATCTGGTTAGAGAGTATTTTCCTCCTCTCCTGCTTGCTCTAAGTAAAACGGTCTATAGGGCGGAGGAGTACAAGGCAGGGAGGAATGAAGCTTAGCATTGCCTTTCTGAACCTGCAAGGAGGCAAGGCCCTACGAAAGTGGGAAGAACTCTACCAGGCTATGGAAAGAGTTATTTTATGTAGTAGAGACACATCTCCGAGATAAAGAAGAGCCACCAGGACATCCTCAAATGTGCTTAGAGGGATGCAACAGGGTGACCGGAAAAAGGAAAGGGGGAGGTGTTGGTGTCATCCTGCACCCAGACCGCGGCTGGTCGAGGGCAAACCCAGAATGCAGGAGCAGTTGCGGTTCACTGGGACGCTATCGGGAAAGAGGGAAGTGGTGGCTGTTGTTTGTATGCCGTCTGGAAATGCGGCCAATGAGAAAAATGAAATCCTATGGGACTGTCTAAGAGAAGACATTGAAGTCTTCCGACAGGACCACAATTTACTTGTCGTAGGAGACTTCAATAGTCACCTGGAGGAGCTAGACGGAACTACAGACTTGAATGGCCAAGAGTTACTTCGTACTGCGAACAAATTTGACCTAGCTATAGGAAATATTCAGCTGAAGTGTGACGGCCAGACTACTTCGGCTCCAAGAGGCAAAAGGTCCTCCATTGACTTTGTACTGATGTCACTGACTCTGTATGGGCACCAGTCAAACATGGTTGTAGACAAGGAAGGGAAGATTAGTTTTGGAAGTGACCACACCAGAATACGACTTGATTTCGATGGCAGTACCTGTACCCAGCGGACACCAGACAACATGCGTATTTTCATGTCTGACCGTAACATATTCTACGCCTAGCAAAGGGCTTGGAATCGTCACCAGCAGAAGGATATGTGAGGCATTGGTATAATGAGTACAGAAGATGCATCATAATAAGCAAAGGCATAGAAGTAAATGTAGCAGGCATACTCCCAAGCGTTGGTGGAATGGTGAGGTCCAAAGGGTGATCATGGAAAGGGAGGAGGCATGCCGGCAACATCGATTGACGCTGCGAACTGAACAGCCCACGGAAGTCATTCTGTGCTTGCGGCAAGTATAAGAGAAGAAGGAGAAGGCAGCCAGCCTTTACAGCAGAAGATTATCAGCTCGTATAGAAGGTTTTTAGATGAGGTTAGGAAAAGTGGGCGGAAAGGACCACATACTTTCTGGCAACATCTGAAGAGGTTGTACAGTTGTGCAGAACCGAAGCAGCATTTACAGGACCCCCAGTCGTTGCAGCTGCTCTCGCCAGAAGAGAGCCTAGAACTGTTGACCGTGCAAGTCAGGATGACGTTCAAAAACTGCAGCACACAGCCTGATGAGGAACTAGAGCCAGGGCTAACAGTGATAAGGCTGCAACCAGATCTGCAAGAGTGTTTGAGACAAGTCGGGGAACTGGAGCTGAAGAATATTATTGGGAAACTTTCGGCCGGTACAGCACCGGGCATGGATGATATCCCGGCATCGCTCCTAAGGAGCTGGGCCCTACACAGAGACAGGAAATGCGAGCAGTTTTAAGTTCCTTCTTGGAGTTGGGGGGGAATCCCTGATGGACTGAGATTAAACAGACTGCTGTTCCTGCTCAAAAGCTTTGGCAATTGCAGCAGCTCTGTGGCGTATAGACCAATCACGGTGAACCCGGTCATATTGTTGTGGGACGCTGTGCCCGCCTAGAGATAGACACAGAAGAACGAAGGACACCAGGCAAACACCACTTGCCCCGGCATTCTTCTTTTGTTCTCTAACCCTCGCGCTAGCGCCACGCGCTCATCTCGCGCTCGTCCCGCGCCTCTTCTTTTTCTGGCGCAGCGCTTCGCGCCGTAACATCATTCCACCGAGGGGGGGGGGGGGGGGGAAAGTGTCGGTTAGCTGCTGCAGGCGCTCCACTTATGGGGCGGCATTTCGTGGGGAAGGCAATGAGGCAGCAGGCGACGACAGTAGTGGTGATGACCCGGTATCTAAGTCGGAGTCAATGCTGGCGCCGTTTGACATATCGCTTCATGTTTGACACATACTCCGGGAAAATGTGGTGCACACCGCATGGTCGATGCTCGGGGAGGTCTTCGAGGCGGTATGTCACGGGGCTGAACTTCGTGGCACAACCAGTTGCGTGGATGGTGCAGCGAACGAGGACCAAGTCACCGGACCGGAAGGAGGGAAGTGGTGGTGCTGCCGCATTGGCCACTTGCACACGCGCATGAGCCGTGAGAAGGTTGCGCTGAGCGTCGAGGCGGGCGTGACGAAGTCGTTGTGCGGAGTCAGTTGGTGACACAGTCTGATGTTACGGCGCGCGACGAGGAGCGCTGCGCCAGAAAAAGAAGAGGCGCGGGACGAGCGCGAGATGAGTGCGCGGCGCCAGCGCGAGGGTTAGAGAACAAAAGAAGAGCGCCGGGGCAAGTGGTGTTTGCCTGGTGTCCTCCGTTGAGTAACTATATCCAGGAGGCGCTCAATACCGCCATCCAGCTGTTACGAAGGACCGAGCCCCTCCGAGCGTCTAGGTCTAGCTGCGCCAGCCGCTGCATTGTCGGCGCCATCGCCTGGTGGCAGAGTCCTGTCGTCTGGCACTTCGGGTCCTTGACTTTGGGAGCGGGTGAGCGGCATGATCCCACTTCTGACACCAAAATGTTGTGGGACGCTGTGCCTGCCTAGAAATAGACACAGAAGAACGGAGGACACCAGGCAAACACCACTTGCCCCGGCGCTCTTTTTTTGTTCTCTAACCCTCGCGCTGGCGCCGCGCACTCGTCTCACGCTCGTCCCGCGCCTCTTCTTTTTCTGGCGCAGCGCTCCTCGGCGCGCGCCGTAACAATATACAGGTTGTTTGCTCAGGTCCAATGCAGACGAATCCAGGCATGGGCAGAGCGGGAAAAAGTGCCGGGCGAGCTACAGCAGGGTTTTCATCAAGGCCAGAGATTGGAGGACAATTTATTCATTCTGACACCGTGCATTGAACTCGCGGTGGGACAGGGCAGAGAACTCTGGGCTACCTTCCTGGATGTGGAGAGAGGCATACAACTGCATGGAGCATGATGTCCTGTGGAAAGACTTTTTGACGGGTTAGTTGGTACATGATCTTGATTTTTATAACGCTGAAGAAACCCCACAGATGCAAGGTGTTGCGCCTCAGGGGTCTACCCAAAGTGGTCGTCGCCCGACTGCTCGCTGTCTACACAAACACCAGGGTATTTGTGGAGTGGCAAGGCCTCCGGTCTCGTCCGGCCGAGGTGTAGCGGGATCTACGACAGGGATGCCCTCTCTCCCCGCTGTTGTTCACGCTGCTGTTGAGTGATCAGGAGGGTGAACTGGAAAGATGTGGCGAGGGATTTCACTTGTCTTAGAAGGACAGTGGCCGGGTAGTGCAACAGGTCCTACCAGGCCTGCTGCACGCTGATGACATTGTGCTTGTGGCGGGCTCAGGAGGCAGGCTTCTAAAGTTGCTGGATGTCTGCACTGTGCATGCAGAACAGTTGGGCCTACAGTTCAGCATGAGGAAGAGTGCAGTACTGTGCTGGTCCCAAGTCAGGACAGCCGTGCAACCGAAGCCACTGCTACAAGGGCGTAAAATCCCGTGGGCTTCAACCTACAGGTGCCTCAGGATAGACCTCACGACACAGCGCACCTACCTGGCAGACTACGAGAACGGCCTCCGTGCTATGGGGCCTTTGTGAACGCGATGGGGCTGCTCTGCGAAGCGGGGACCTTCCCTTTTGTGAAGATAGCCTTCCCGACTGGGTGTGCAAAGCAAGGCATTTGACAAAACTGGGAAAAAACGTGGTTCTTTCTTTGCTTTCATCTAAAATGCAGACATCCATCATAGAGATTTTCATCAGATAAAATTAGACAAAAATTTTTAGCAGTTTTATAGGCCCATTCGATAATTCAAACTTTCCGTTAATTCAGACCTTTTTACGGGTTTAATGAATGCTCAATTAAACAAAGTTCAGTGTAATCAGCGCAGATACGATAGCTCCACCCGGTTTCATACAGGTGCTTCCTGTATAAAATTTGGTATACAGAATCCTCTATAAAATTTATGCCGTATTTCTCATTGTCTTGTCTGCTTCCTTTTATGTGGTCTGCATGATTCGGCGCAATTTTTTCCCCAATTCAAATTTTTCAGTAAGGTATACTTCTGTGCGATTCTATATTAATTTGATTTGCAAATACCATGTGGAATTCTGAGATAAATGAGGCAAACTCTGTTTGCTATTATTTTAATTTTGCATTCTTGTTTTACAGTGAGCACACATTCAATATTCAATGGTATTTTTTCCCCGATATTCGTATTCGATTCGTATTTGAAATTTTCAATATTCGTACAATCCTAAGAATAAATAAATGATAAAGAAAAAAGGACCACAGCTTAAAACTCCTCTTGTAGGAGCCTGGGAACGACCCCAACTAGGCTACTGGGCAGGTAAGCCCCCAGGTTACCTAAGCCTCCGTCACCCAGGCGGGTCGTGGTGACATCCAAGTGGTGGGAGACAGTGACTGGAGTAGAAGCAGTGGACGATGAGTGGGAGCTGTCAGAGTCCTCCTCACCAGCATCCAGCTCGCGCAGCCGGCTCCGACACGCCTTGTAGTAGTCGTGCAGCCGGTCCGCTTGCTGCCACAAGCGTGCCGCCTCGTACGTCGGTCGGGATGGGTCCTGCACACCACAGACACCCCTGAATTTCTCATACAACTGACCTGGATGTCATCCTTTGATGTAATGAGGGAGTAAAAGTCAAATTAAACTTGGTGAAAAACATGAATTTAGCTGTGACCGTACAAATTTGTCCAGGCAAACTTGAAAGAAATGCAGTAAAACCTCGATAATTTGAACTCTGTTAATTTGAAATCCGGAACAATTCCAAGGTTTTCTGCAGTCACGTAATTTCTGAAGTAAATTTGATCAGATAATTCGAACCCACGGCCTGCGCCAGCCCGGTTAATTAGAAAATTAAGGGTGCTATGTGGCAATGCCCTATCCATGTTTCGCCACAAACCCAGCGTAACAACGGCCCTATGGAGGCGCGAGGCAAAGCCACATAGCGATGGCAATGAGCGCCCTAGCCGGAGCACTCTCGCACATAAATCTGTCTACAGTGCGCCCCGCGGATCACCGAAACAGGCGTCTGCAAAGGGGAAGACATGCTTCACTACAACACGGCGGGCATACCGTTTTTGTCACGTCATCTCACTCCTACTCCATTCCACAGCGCCCTCTCTTCGCACCGTGTCAGTGGCAACACATGTTCCGTGCCGTGACCCCTCTCCCCTGCGCCTCCGATGCTGCAAGTATGCGATATGCCATGCCTGCGCCATTGTTTTTCTGGGCTGTGCAGAAGTGCGAGCT
>JAJIZL010028810.1:4900-15046 GCA_023969395.1 Amblyomma maculatum
GTAAGTAAGTAAGTAAGTAAGTAAGTAAGTAAGTAAGTAAGTAAGTAGGTAAGTAAGTAGGCAAGTAAGTAGGTAAGTAAGTAGGTAAGTAAGTAAGTAAGTAAGTAGGTAAGTAAGTAAGTAAATAGGTAAGTAAGTGAGTAAGTAAGTGAGTAAGTGAGTAAGTAAGTAAATAAGTGCTTTATTTTCCGTTTGTAAAATACAGTTGAGAACGGACAGGTTCGAGGAAAAAAGCTGCGGAAACAGCTTGACAGGTCCTAAAACCCGTTTGTTGGCAGCAGCAGCCGTGCGGAATGGCAATACTTTCAATACAATAAAGCACAAGCATGAAGAAAAAAACAAAATAACAAACAAAAAAGATGAATCTGCAAATCTACATAGGTTAGTATTAAAAAAATACAGCAGCATGAAAATAATTTCACTCAGTCATAAAAGAAGTACAATTGGCAAGGAACATAGATAGTGCTGATTTACGATGACTAACCCAACGGTTGACAATATAAATACACACTCAATATTAGTGGCAAAAATAATTGTGTAGAGTAGGTAATGAAACATGGAAAACATCAATAATTTCCGAGATTAGTGCATTGAGTAAGGCAGGTAGGGTGTAAGCAATCATTTGCTTACCGTAATTAGTTCGCGTGTGTGTTACATACCAGTATTCCGGACATCGCGTTTGGTAGTGAAGTAGATTTTGTTTAAGATTGGCTGTGAACGGATGGCAAAATTATTCAATTTGCATTCTTTAATGTATGCGCGTACTAACATGTAGTTGTATAAATTATGCACTTTCAATATATTAAGCTCTTGGAACAAAGGTTCACTTGGGAAATCCCAGTTCACATTGCATATCGCGCGCAGAAATTTTTTCTTTGTGACAGACGTGGTACCCCAGACAAGACAGCAGTAATTAGGGTGACTCATAAAGAGGGATTTATATATAAGCCATTTTACATTACGGGGAAGATATCTAAGGGAAAAAATTAGTCCAACTACTTGGGATAGTTTACTTACAAGTGATGATGAATGGCTGTTCCATGACATGTCATGGTCGAAAAAAATTCCTAAGCTTTTTACTGAATTCACTAGTTCAATTTTATCCATATTAAGTGTGATGTCTGCAGGTAGTGTAGCATTTCTGTTCTTGGCTTGGAATAATATGGCTTTTGTTTTAGTTGCATTTATTATGAGACCGTTTTTGATCGACCATACATGTAGTTTTTCTAGTGCTTTATTAGCAATTCTTATTAAGTCTGAGGTATCATGAGAAGAAAACAGGAGTGTGGTATCATCAGCATAGATGATGTATTTGGTGTCATGATCAATATTAACAATATCATTAACAGAAATATTGAAGAGGAGGGGTGCAAGTATACTACCCTGCGGCACTCCTATTCTTATGTTTTTTATTTGAGAGGATATGTTATTGACATGTGTATATTGAGCTGTAGAGCCCAGATATGACCTAATCATTTCATGAGCACCGCCACGTATACCATAGTAAGTTAACTTTTTAAGTAGAAGTTCATGATTAATGCAGTCAAAAGCTTTTGTAAAATCTGTTAGTACACCGAGTGTAAGTAGACGATGTTCAATGTTCCAGAGAATAAATTCTTCTTGTTCCAAGAGGGCAGGCTGAGTAGACAGGTGCTTGCGGAATGCGTACTGGCAGTGAGTTAAGAGGCAATTATCCTCAAGAAATGCAGAGAGACGTTTAAATATTATCTTTTCGAGACCTTTTGAAAAAACTGGCAGAGTTGATATGGGCCTATAATTTGTTATTAGGGTCCTGTCACCACGCTTGAATAACGGGATTACTTTAGAGACTTGCATTTTCTGCGGGAAGATTCCGGCATAGGCATAAGTTGTAAACATATGCCAACACTGGAGCAATGATATCTAGGATATACTTAATTGGCATTATCTGCAAGCTGTCTACGCCCAGACTACGACTATTGCTAAGTTCAGAGAAGAAACAGGTAAATTCGTATTCATTGGTTGGGTGCATAAATATAGTATCCGGAATGCTTGTTAGTATGAAATCGCAGGCGGTCATACATACGGGAATGTCATTAGTGCTGGTTAAAAATTCATTAAAGGAGTCAGGCAGTGACTCATCGCTTATCTGAACACCATTTTTAACAATTTGCACAGGTAGTTGGGAACTCGGCGTATGGTTCCGTAAGAAGTCTTCTGACTGTTGCCTTCACATGACTTGAACAGGTCGGTATGATAGTTGGTTTTAGCGCTGCGCAGTTCGTTTGTGAGGCGATTGCTAAAGCGTTTGAACTCAGTCCAGTCATCTGGATTACGTGATTTGATAAATTTATCGTATAGCCTGCGTTTAGTTTTTATTTTTTGAAATAGTTGAATTGTAATTCATGGTTTGCGAATCTTGGAAGGTCTCTTTCGCTTAATACTACAGGGGAAGTGTCTATGATAACAAGTGGAGAAGATTTTTAGGAAAATTTCATAAGCAATATCGGGATTTTGTACAGCATAGACATCCGTCCAGTCTGTGCTTTCCATTTCGTCGCGGAAACTGTCTAGCCCGTTCTGCGTGATTACTTGTTTGAAAGTGTCATTAGTAGTTGATCGATAGCTTTTACGGTTTAGACTTAAAAATATGGGCATGTGATCACTAAGACCCCACGAAAAAACTCCCGATTTAATCCTACCTAATGCAGCACTTGTAATGAACAGATCGATACATGTGGACGTATTACTAGTAGTTCTGGTAGGTGTTGTTATGACATTGAAACAACCATGTGTGTGTATAACTGCCTCAAAACTGCGTATTGACGGGCTATCGACCATCATATTGATATTGAAATCGCCACCCAACACAACTTCATAACTGAATTCACACCTATACAAAAAGAACCGTTCAAGAAACCGAAAAAATGTGTCTAGGTTTCCACTTGGTGGCCGGTAAAAAACAGAATAAATAGTTCGAGCACAACCAACTGATAGAACTTCATAGCCAGCAGTAGATCAACAAAATTCGTTAATGGGCTCTACATTTATGCTTTCACGAACAAGCAAATTGACGCCGCCTCCGCGCGACGTTTCTCGACTTCTAGTAAAACACTGATAACCAGGGAGTTGCCAAACAGCTGTGTGCTGATCATACCATGTTTCGGACAGCATGATAAAGTCAAACTGAAATGATAAGCTGCTGAAAAAAAGGTCGAGCATGTCATGTTTGTTTCGTACTGATTGGCAGTTTAAATGAATGCATCGAGTGGATTTTTTATGTTCTGGCCCAACAAAAAAAAAGTCAGAAGGCGATAACGAGTCTGCAGAAGCCATGCCTAAATCTGCACAACCTACGCATAGCGCGTGGGTATCAGTCTACCAATTTTTCGAGATCGGTCTTAGCCTTGATCACGTGAACATATGCATGTTCTTTTTTCCTGACCAAGATTTTTCCATGGCGATGCCACACAAACCGGAAATTGTTTTGAAGTGCCCATTCTTTTGTAGTCTTGAGCAGCAACCTATTTTGCGTAGTTAGGTTCTCAGATATACACATGTCCTTGTCGACCGCTGATAAAGCCTTCCTTTTTTTTTTTTAAGCCATTTGTCTCGTGTCGATTGTTGCGTGAAGCGAGCAATCACACCGGGAGTCTTACCTTTTTTGTGAAGGAAGACGGTGAACGGCAGAGACATTCTGCTCGTTAAGAGGTTCAAGGTCTAGTTTTTTGGCTAGGTCGTTTACTCTGGTCATCAGGCATTCCTTCTCCTGTTTCGCCATCCCGTGAATTTCGATGTTCAGCTTTCGACTATTGTATTCAAGGTCATTTACTGCAGCAGGCAGTCTCTTCAGTTCAGCGTTACTTCAAACTTGTTCGAGCTTTGAAATTCTTTTGTTGAGAGTCTTAATTTCGCCAGTGTGCTCCGCTATGGTTGCGAGTACCGTATCGTACTGGGCGGACATGTGCTTTATCAGAGCCTCCATATCATTAACAGTGGTTTTCAGAGGAAGGAGCTCATTGAGTTTTCTGTTCATGTCAAGCAGAAGCGCTGTGACAGTACCATTATCAGATTCATTAGAATTGGATGCAGTTGTCTTGCCTTTGCGGCATGTTACGCATTTCCAGGACTTCCTATAGTCATCTCCTTTAGATTTATATGTAGAGTCTGACACACCAGAACAGGAACCCAGGTGGTACTCTCCCGAACATTCACTACATGTTATTGACCGGCAGTCAGCTTCTATAGATTCTTCACACTTTTTGCAATCCATGGTAACGGATGTTCAACAATTGGAATAGCAACTAAAGCAACCGGTGGGTTATTACGCACAAAAATAGCAACCTAACATGGGCTAAAAAGTAATAAAAAGGGCAACAAACTGCAAAAAAATAAAACAAAAAAAAAAACAAAACATGAAAGCGAATTCACTACTCGAAGGCGAGGGGCAAGCGACAGGTATTTTGGCGCCTCTTGTGTTGTTCAGCTGTGGGAGAGTAAAGTTCGCACCGCGAAAATAGCTTTCAAAAATATAGATTTTTTTTTCAAAGCGCATCGTAATTTAATCATATTGCGCCTTTCTTCTTGGAAATCGACTACGACGAGAACTGGACAAAGAGAAAAACAACCGCGCGCAAGCAGACAAGCACTCAGATGTTGCACGGAGCACACGACGCGGCCGAGCATGCGAACCTGGCACTTTTTAATGGCCAAGGAAGGGGTGGTGAGAAGGGGTTAATTTTTGTTGTTTTTTTTTTTTGTTCCTCAGCTTACGAACGTTAGTTCTATTTTTTTTTTTTTTTTGTGAATGCGAAAGCACCGAAATGTCTGTTCCCGCTGTTCAGTGAAAGGAACAGTGCATTCTTCTCGTGGAGACTCATTGACACGCGTGTACACAGCGATAGAGTGTGGCCATTTACTTGGAGAAGGCCAACTCAACCCTCTCTGACGACCGACGTATTAATCAATCCCGAGACAAAGTCAACGAAACTAAACATTTCCATCTACCCATTCGCTTCAGCAGGGTGGCTACTACAGCTACTGACGGGCTACCGGCGCCGTGTTGCCCGTCTTCGGCGCGTTTTTGACGTTTTTCATACAATGGCACAAAAAACAACACCTTGCGCTTTAGTTCATGCCGACAGCGCCCAGGGGAAGTTCGCTGCTGCAGCGCTGCCATCCGAAATCAATGACCTATCTACCTTTAACGATGAGGGGTTTCTTAACGACCTGGGTCACTGACGAGAAGCCGAGGCATGCCATTTTGGCGGCAGTTTCCTCTCTCCACGAGAGACGAACAGCGAGGAAATACCATCTCTCCATGGAAACCTTCGCCATCTTAATTCCACAGCTACGCTGTGCAATTCCTGATTCAGTTGTCTCCTCTAGCGAGTGCGCAGTTTTGAGCTCCGAAGCAGAATCGCGTATGAGGATGGAACGATTGGCGTACCGTCAGTTACAAATAGAGGTGCGAGATACGAGCGGTACGAGATACCTAATAAAAAAAAGGACGATAACCATGCCGCTACCGGTTCCATACAAGTCTTGCGAAAAAGCGCGCCGTCATTTTTTCATTGTAGTTTTTTTTTCCGTCGTTGTTGGAGCGCGACGGCGGCCAGAATGCGGCCAGAAGAGGAGAGAAACAACCACGCGCGCGAGCATTAACACGCGCTGGAATGCAGCGCTGAGCCGACGACAACATGCTTTTAAATGCAGCAGGCAGCAGAAGACGCGGCCATGCTGCGCGGAGGTTTTGCCGGGGTCTCCATGGAGGGCGCTGACGCACAGAGCGGCGCTGCGCCCCCTGGCCCATGTTTTCTTCCCTTTGACTGGAAAGCATCTCTCCTAGTATCTGCATTCCGCATTAGGTAGCTGCCCGTACGGTTCATTCACCGTGTGTGTACACAGTTACCATTGCAATTATAAAATATCACTGAAAATACATGTATCGCGAACGATACAACAGATACATCCTCACTGTCATTTCTGACGAGTTCGGCCTGCGGAAGCGGAGCGAAGTCCTTCGCAGTTGCCCCGGCCGCTCCTGCTGTTTCCAGCAGCTGCCGCCATGCCAAACTGATGGTATACGGTTTGCTGGCACGCTCAAACAAAGCACAAAAAAAGCACCAAGGTGTCAGATAGCTTACACGAGCACCGCGAAACAGCCCTTTCACACTGCCGCTACCGCAGCCTCAACAGCATACGCACAGCCCAAGATGGCGGCAAGGGGATTAATATGGGTGAACCCAGGCATCGAAACTAAAATTGTCTATATGACTGGATGTCTGCAACTCGTCCACACGGGATAAAACGCTAGCTGAGTTAGCAATACCAAAACCATCCACTTCCTTCCACACCAGTTGCACCTTTATTTCTTTACAAACTACAACAGCGCTGCGCCGTATGGATGCTAGGTTAGGCTAGGTCCCCTGCGTGCACCGCGGGTATACCCACGAGCGGCGCCGACAGGTGCCGGCTGCGCTCGCCAGACAGGGTCACATCGGCGCTTACCGCTCAATGTACACGCGCTTTGTGATGTGAGCAATCGTCGACATGGAGTCACTATGCCACAACTACACTCCATGGCCATATACAACTGCTAAAGCTTGTGAATATGCGCTCCGTAATCACCGAATGTACACCCGAACGCCCGTTCTCGCACTAGGCCTACTCGTCGCGGAACGGGCCGGCAGTTCGGCGCCGACTGAAATTCTTGGCCAAGGTCACTGCTGACGAGAAGTGGGAACATATCAAGGGTAGCTGCTTGTTTTCCTTTTTCTAACACGGTTAAGGTACAGACAAGCGCACCTATTCGGGCCGTTAACTTATAGAGCATCAAGTTCTCGCTAGGCCTCCAATCTGACCAAAACAGATTGGACGACCGTGCGATGATCAGTTCTGTCGGCGTCGCGGGGCCGAAAACTGCACACTATGGTGAAAGGTGACCGCTGGCCGTGCTGGCTTCGTCGCCGGTGTAATGCGACAGATCAGTGCGTGGATAAATAAGGAACTTAACCGCGCGGACTGTGACCGTTCCTTATGCCGAAGAAAACATACCTTACTTTGTATCGCTTTTGGGCAGTAAATCTTCATCAAGCACTTGTGCATGAGGGACGACCACTGTGTAAATCGTCCACAAAAGAAAAAGAGACGTGGGCTTTGATACTGCAGCCTGCATTGCAGACGACGCTCTGCCGCCTATTCTCTTGTGATGTCACACGAGCATTTCAATATGGCGGTCGTTCTCGGTGTGAGGTGTGCCCCGATTGCGATTTTGCGCCGCGCGCTAGACTAAAACGTTGCGAGTAGAACACAGACTTGTATATTATTCACAAAAGTACAAAACTGCAATACATCGACCGACCCTGTCACCACCCCTTTAATGGGTGTATGACAGATATGGGTGCATGACAGACAGAGCCTTATTTGCTCTTAAGGATGTGCCAATCACAACCTTAAGAAGATGCGATCCAACCAAGAAAATGCACTTTACTGTTGACTTAAGAATACTCTTTTAATTTTAAAAATGGTTATTTGCGCTATCGGATTTGAAGTCTTCAATTTTAGTGCGGGGGTTGACTAGAAGAAAGTGTGCAGGAATTCTTGTTGACCGTTCTGTGTAACTCGGCGGACGATCTATGTACACTTATTTGCAACATGAATGTGCAAAGGAGCCACCATGTGTATGTCAGTCTTCTGCCAATCCCGTGTCTTTTTCTCTGAAAGAAGAAAAGAAGTCGAAACGTTAAAGTGGCGTGACACGATGTAAGACGACGTGATGTGAGCACGTTGCAGTGCACATTACTCAGCCGTGAAGCGCTGTAAGATACAAAGAACTTATTCGGACTAGGTGCGATTACGCATTGCAAGATGTGTTGGAAGAAACTGTAATGCAGGTGAAGAACGAGAGCTTATGTCCGCAGCTTTCTGGCCTCACGTGTCCTGCCTTGCTTTAACTTCTGCCAATACTGCGGCATGCCCAAGAATGCGCACTACTAAATAGAAACCAATGCGCGCTACTGAGCGCCTGTAACCTCTGTCACTTTTTTTTTTTCGTCGTTCTTCAGTTAGAAGTAGCTCAGCAGAATATATATGCCGTTGTTTATACACTCCACTGTTTCACAGGTACACGACAGTTGCCGGTATGACATGGAGGATCACAGACAGGCTACAGACTTCCCGGGGCAGTTTTTCTTGCAAAATGCAAAAGCGCATTTCCCAAGTCAAAGGATACCTGTGGCGGTGGGAAACAGAACAGAATAATTTAAAAGAAATGTTTCATATGACAGTCTCATTTGCCAAATGGCAGACGGCGTCTACAAGCCTTGATCACGGGGACACAATGTATAGTTGGCGACAGTAAAACTCGATCTGCAACTCTATGTACGGGACCACCGCTGTGCCGCCTTGGTGACGTGCAGTGGTAATTGTGAGCATTACATTATCCACAATGCACAGAATTCTTTTAAATTATAATTGTGAGCACTAATTGGTTTGAAATAAGGTAACTAAAACAGATGACATATCAAAGATAGCACCACCTGTTTTTGTCTGTAGAGGCGTTGCCGGCTGTGTTATTTCTTTTTAGAAATCATTTAAAGTGACAATGAAGTAAGATTAAACACTAAAATCGTGTAATTTCTTCTAAAGGGAGAAGAGTAGGATGCAATAAGCTGACACGATTAAAAATAGCTGCCTCTATAGCCATGGAATGCAGTAGATTCGCTTAATATAGGTTTCACGCGATTCCCATGTTAGCCACAACGAGACGATATAACATGGTACTACCATCTCCAAAGACTTCCACTTCGTTAGTCGACATAAAATACAAAGACCTGCTTCATCACTTTTACCAGCGCTGTGACAGGAGACAGGGAACAAGAAGAGACGAAAGGACAAGTGCTACTGCAAATTCTGACCTCTTCATTGTCATCATGTGGAGAATCAAACAGAATTATTGTTTTACTCATCTCCAACAGCAAGCATTCTCTGTAACGGGCTATCGATAGTGCATGTCAACGATAGGCACGATTATACGAAGTCAATGAAAGAGTTAATTGCGCTGCTGCTTCGATTTAAAAATAAGTGGTTTACGGCTTACGGAGAGTATATGTTGAGCAAAAGGCAACCTAACGTTCGAAATGAAATTATTACAAGGCAAGTCAAGTTGGTTTCGAGATACAAGTGGAGCGCAAAGGTCGACTAGAAGCTTTCGTTTCCTTCTTACCCTAATTTAGGTCGACTAAACAAAAAAAAAAACAATATAATGTCTTCTTGTTTCTCTTCTTTGATCCCGCTATGCCATTTGCGGTGTGGGTAGGGATAATTTATTTTTATTTTAATATGTTAGCAATAAAATGCTCGTCATCACAAAATATGTCTAGCTAATGCGCCCCACAGCGTCCCCGGGTACGGATTGTGCATCTCCTCCTACCTACGAGTGTTCACCCTGCTCCCACATCTTAGCATCCACTCCCTGAAAACTTTCCCCTACACATATCCAGCTTCCAAAAGGGTCTAACACCCATCCGTTCGAGCACCGTCAAAGGACTTCCGTTACTAAAAGCCCATGGCGAAAGCGGATTCAGAGATACAAATGATGCGTCTAGCAGTTTGAAGCTGAGTCTAGGAGAGGATGAAAGCAGCAGGAAGATTCAAATGCTAAGGAATAAAACGCCGCATGAATCGCGTATTTGATCACTTGGAGTTAATTTTCTCAGGGCACCAAACTTAACGACTGCGTCATTCTTGGATATGCTTGATACACTTTATAGGTTTCGTAAGACATCTTAGGTTAGAGTTCAGGAGGTTAAACCAGAAGATGGTCGCTAAATATGGCTCTTGTTTCATCGGTGCTTTCGTCGGTCGCAGCCCGAACACGATGACGATCGCGAATAAAAGTTCTTGTGAACTGCACGCATTCGTAGAAGACCGCCATATTTTGACTCACCAAGTCATTTCTGCTCTTGTGAAGCGTTCCATTTTATACCATTCTCTATTTTTCACTTAGGAAAAGTCACGTGGGAGTGCTTTGTCGCAATGGGCGGTTTAAAAATAAAACTAACAGTGCTGAAAAATTTATACATGGAATAATCTATGGCTTGCTTTACAGACATGCAACCAGGTAGGTATTTCTTGTATTCGGTAAAGAAAGCCTACTGAGCCTGT
>JAJIZL010028810.1:15056-36892 GCA_023969395.1 Amblyomma maculatum
CAAACCACCCTAGACTACTACACGCTGCACGCAAAAATGACGACCCTAAAATTCTCAGCTATCGACGCAAAATACATTTAAACAGGATGATTAATCGGAATTTTAAACTTCTTCACTCTAAATTCTCTACTATCAGGAGTTTTATTACTGAAAGTGTTGACTGCAGCCGCTCTTTATCATAAGCGCTACCGTTACCCTCACTTGCGTTACTAACCTCTGCGCTGTGAATCTCCTTTGCTGCATTCTTTTTTATTTGTGCTCATTACATATGTTTTGCTACTTTAATTAGTGCACAGATGTGTTTCTTGCCGGGCCGCTGTCTCACATCTGGTGAGAACACCGTCTGACGTCTTTGCTTGTTTTTCTGACCAACTTCCGCATTTGTTTACCGATTCATGGTACTAAATATGATTATTGTCATGATTATAATGATAATAACAATAATTGGTTCACAGGAAGGGAAAGGCGCAGTATCTGTCACACTTGTTTCTGTGGACACCTGGACCGCGCCGTAAGGGAAGGGAGGAAGGCGGGATAAGTTGATAGAGATAAAGTGGAGCCGTAGTGGAGGGCTACGGAGTAATTTCGACCACCTGGGGATCTTTAACGCGCGCTACAAATTGGCCTATATGAAAGCTACCATGCTGTGAGTGCCACCGATCACAGTAAAAATGAAAAGGTGGAGCGAGACTCACTCAATGCATTGCGCTGCTACGACACCTTTCGTGAGAGTGCGATACCCGGCCTGTCACACAAGAGTGCGCGATTTGACCGGCGAACAGCGTCGAACGGGACACGAAGACGACGGGTCGGGCTTTTGCTTCGAGCATCCCTGGTCGCCATTCTCCAGGTCTGGAATTTGTCCGTCGTTAGCGAGCTCCCAGTCGATGTGCGCCTGCATGAGCGCCTGAACTCGGCTCGTGATCTCGGACACCCTGTCCACGCTCATTCCGTGAGTGAACACCGGCGGCAGAATTGTCATTGTCACCCGACCTGCACCATCAAGGAAGTTGCACACAGTTTAGAGATCAAGTGTCTGCCGAGTAGGCTGCCTGAGGCAGAGTATTGAATTTTATGCGTTTCGAATGCATTTCAATGATTTCTGAACTGAGCCCAATGAAAACCAGAGGTAAATTCGGCACGCTATTGAATAAATCTAGAGTTGGTGCCGCGGAAATCCATGAAAGAATTTGCGACGTTAGTATTTTACTCTCTGCTTCGGAGAGGGAAAATAGCTTCTTGATTAAAGAAGAGAGCTTTGCAAGTCATGTTCTTAGTGTGACCAGTAATAGGGCAGCATGAAAGCACTACAGGGAGGACATACAGAATGAATTGGTATAGCACCCTGTTGATCCGTGTTTTTAGATAATCTCATATCAAGCATGTTGGAAGCGCTATCGTGCTTACCACTGGGCCAGTAAAAGCAGTACACCATACTAGAAACATGCAGCAACAGTGTGAGCGCTGCATTGTAGCTATGCATAGTTAGCCACAAGCAGCGGTGGCGTAGCGGTAGAACATCCGCCTCGCATGAAAGAGGACCGGGGTTCAAATCCCGGTGCCGCGCAATTCTCCACCGGGTGAAAAAAAAATCCGCGTGTCGATGGAATTGCATAAACAGGTTTGGGATGCGACCTGATGCCGGTGAACACCTCGGCAACGCACTCCCTCACCAGAACAGGAGTTGGCCACCCTGGTGCAGTAATTGGCCGCAACCTCTCATGATAAGCTCCACAAAACCCCGACCCTCAGTCACCAGCGGCTGCGGAACAACTGACCACGGCGGCGGTCAGACCTGTGACGCAGCAGGGGGTGCTAAGAATGCCTGGCTCCGCTGGACAGGCCGCCATTGGAAACTGACCCTGGCAACGTTTAATGCTAAAACCCTAGCTAGTTTAGCAGTGCTCTTACAGGAACTAGAGAGTATGAAATAGGATGTCATGGGGCTTAGTGAGGTTAGGAGGCCGAATGAGGCATATACTGTACTGAAAGATGGGCATGTACTGTGTTATCGAGGCTTACCAGAGAGGCGACAACTAGGAGTAGGTTTCCTTGTCAATAAGTATATAGCGGGTAATATAGCTGAATTCTACAGTATTAATGAGAGGGTGGCAGACATCGTAATTAGGCGTAATAAGCGGTATAAACTGAAGGTTGTGCAGGCCTATGCACCTACATGTAGTTATGACCAGGCAGTTGAAAGCTTCTACGAAGATGTAGAATCGGCAATGCGAAAAGTAAACACGCAGTATACTGTACTAATGGGCGACTTCAATGCCAAGGTAGGGAAAAAGCAGGCAGGAGACAAGGCAGTAGGTGACTATGGCATTGGTTCTAGGAATAGCAGGGGAGAGTTCCTAGTTGAGTTTGCAGAGCGCAATAACTTACGAATCATGAATACCTTCTTCAGCAAACGGAAGAACCGGAAATGGACATGGAAAAGTTCGAACGGGGAGACTAAAAATGAAATGGACTTCATAATGTGTTCAACCCCCGCCATTATGCAAGATGTAGAGGTAATCGGGAAAGTGCGATGCAGTGACCACAGGATGGTGAGGTCCCGAATTAGCCTAAATCTGAAGAAGGAACGCAACAGATTAGTAGGAAAGAAACCCATCAACGAATTAGCGGTGAGGGGGAGGGCAGAAGAGTTCAGCATCTCGCTACAGAATAGGTATTTAGCTCTAACCGAGGATGGCGACATTATCTTAGAAGCAAGGAACAATAATTTCAGAGATATCATTACCGAGTGCGCGGTAGAAGTAGGCGGTAGGATAGTTAGAGAGGATACCGGTAAGCTGTCTAAGGAGCGGAAAGATTTGATTGAAAAACGCCAGAGTATGAAAGCTTCCAATCCAACAGACCGGATCGAATTGGCCGAGATATCAAAGCTAATTAATAAGCGTAAGGTGGCCGATATAAAGAAGTATAACATGGAGAGAATTGAGCATGCTGTAAAGAACGGGGGAAGCCTTAAAGCGGTAAAGAAGAAATTGGGCATAGGCAAAAACCAGATGTACGCGATAAGGGACAAGGCGGGCAACGTCATCACGAATATGGATAAGATAGTCAAAGTAGCCGAGGAGTTCTATGCAGATCTCTACAGTAGCCAAAGTAGTCAGGACCGTAATGAGATTGGCGGTAGGGAAAAACAGTCAGACGTTCCACCAGTGACGAAGGACGAGGTCAAGAAAGCATTATAAACTATGAAAAGGGGGAAATCAGCTGGAGAGGATCAGATAACTACAAATTTGCTGAAGGACGGGGGGGATATCGTGCTAGAAAAACTGGCCACCCTGTATACGCAGTGCCTGGTGTCATCGAAGGTACCGGAACCATGGAAGAAGGCAAACATTATCCTCATTCATAAGAAAGGGGACTCTAAGGACCTTAAAAATTACAGACCAATCAGCTTACTGTCTGTTACGGATAAGGTATTTACTAAGGTAATCACTAATAGAATCAGGACAACCTTAGACTTCAATCAAGCAAAGGATAAGGCAGGGTTTCGGAAACGGTACTCTACTATCGATCATACCCATGCCATCAATCAGGTGATAGAAAAATGCTCGGAATATAACCAGCCCTTATACATAGCTTTCATTGATTACGAAAACGCATTTGACTCAGTTGAAACCTCGGCGGTGATGCAGGTATTGCGAAATCAGGGGGTAGACGAGCCGTACGTGAAAGTGCTGGAAGATATATATAGTGGCTGCATAGCAACCATAGTTCTGCATAAAAAAAGTAACAAAATTCTCATAAAGAAAGGTGTTAGGCAAGGAGACACAATCTCCCCAGTACTATTCATAGCTTGCTTAGAGGAAGTATTCGGAGACTTGGAATGGGAGCAGTTAGGGATAAGGGTAGATGGACAATACCTCAGTAATCTGCGATTTGCTGATGACATTGCCTTGCTAAACAACTCGGGGGATGAACTGCAAATAATGATTGATGACCTAGACAGGAAAAGTAGAAAGTTAGGCTTGAAAATCAATATGCAGAAGACTAAGGTAATGTTCAACAGCCTCGGGAAGGAACAGCAGATTACATTAGATAGTGAAGTACTGGAAGTAGTAGGCGAATATGTGTACTTAGGACATGTAGTCACCGCAGATCCGGACCATGAAAACGAAATAACAAGAAGAATAAGATTGGG
The DNA here is from genome assembly GCA_023969395.1 of Amblyomma maculatum. Taxonomy (NCBI): domain Eukaryota; kingdom Metazoa; phylum Arthropoda; class Arachnida; order Ixodida; family Ixodidae; genus Amblyomma; species Amblyomma maculatum. The sequence continues at coordinate 19,216 of JAJIZL010028810.1, forward strand.
ATGGAGCGCATTTGGCAAGCACTCGCAGATTATGACTAGCAGCTTACCGGTATCGCTAAAGAGGAAAGTATATAACAGTTGCATCTTAACTGTACTCACCTATGGCGCTGAAACGTGGAGGCTAACCAAGAGAGTTCTACTTAAGTTGAGGACAACCCAGATGGCTATGGAACGAAAAATGGTAGGGGTAACATTAAGAGATAGAAAGCGTGCAGAGTGGGTCAGAGAAATAACTCAAATTACCGACATTCTAGTGGAAATTAAGAAGAAATGGGCTTGGGCAGGACATGTAGGGCGAAGAGAGGATAACCGATGGTCGCTTAGGGTAACAAACTGGATTCCAAGGGAACGAAAGCGTAGCAGGGGGCGGCAGAAAGTTAGGTGGGCGGATGAGATTAAGAAGTTCGCAGGGGTCAAGTGGATGCAGCTAGCACAGAACCGGGTTAAGTGGAGAAATATGGGAGAGGCCTTTGCCCTGCAGTGGATATAGTCAGGCTGATGATGATGATAGTTAACCACAAGACTGTTGCAATACCGCCCGAATGTATACAATTTTTCTTGTAAGGGTGATTCACTTAAAAGCCTGGTGGCGGGAAAACAATTTTCAGTTCGTTAGAGCGTATACATAGGGTTACGAGGATACTGCAAAGAAGTTCAATTACGACTAGTTTAAAAATGTTACCTCTAAAAGAAGAAAAGCTGCAGTCAAGCCGGCGGAGGGATAAAAGACGCTGTTGCGACTCCTTTGAACGAAAGGAGTTAGAAATCTTTTTTTCAAGTAGTCCAACGAGAGAAACGGAAGTTTCGTGGAATATCAACTTAAATGCTTACTTTTAAATGGTTTGGAAAAGTGATTCACATTTGGTTAGATTGGCAAATTAAAATAGGTGCTTTCTATTTGTGACTTCGCAAGGGCAGTGAATAGTTGAGAAGCCTTGTTTCCAAATTAGCTCGAGGCAACCTTCGCTAAACTGATTCAAGAGTCAGCGGCATTTCAATGAGGTACAATGACCGAGGCAGCTAGCAAGAAGGGAGCAGTAAGCTCAATTGTAGCTGCGTTTTAAATGATTTTGTTGGGTGGTACGTGACCTGATCTTTCTCGCGTGAACTAAAAAATTTGTTCTTCTGGCCCGAAAGATAATAATCATTAGTGTAGAAAAAAAAAATAAGAAGTTACGTTGTCCTTTAAACACGAAAATCGAACAGCTGACACTGCATTCGCCTGGAAACAAACCTAAGCATGGCTGAATGTTGAGATGTTTGCCCGGAATCTCTTGACATTCTTGAACGCTTACTCTCGTGAGCTCCTGTTAAACATGCTCTTCGATGTACGAGCACAGGTGCTAGTTCCACTTTCTAGCGTGTAAACTCGCCTATGCCAGACTTAAGACCCTAATGTGCCATCCCCGCGCACACTTACCATTGTTGTAGATTTTCTTCTTCACACTGAAGAAACTGGAATACCTGGAGAACACGACTGGAACGATCGGCACCTGCAATTTAATAAACCAATATATGAATTATGAATCAATAGATCAATCAATTAAGTTTTATTTACCAGAAGAACCTGGATGATTACCCTGCGCTAAAATCTGCGCAGAGAGAGCGCTGAAATTTCTTGAATTGAACGTCTTTGTCTGCCTTTATGTGAAAAGCGCAGTGATGCTTTGTGCGAGATTACCTGTGAGCACTAAATCTGGAAAATTGCCACGAACCTTTGAAATCTTTATGGTGCTCGGGTTGCGCGGCTTCGCCATCGATGCCCCATGACACGGTCCCAGCGAAAGACTACAGGGAATCCACGACTACTTGCGCACGGCAGTGTACGTGTCGTCAAGCCGCCTATCCCGCTCTCTATCGCCGATCAGCGTACGCTTCGCGTCGCTGGCCCGCAGTTCCACGCGACGAAGGTCGTCTGCCCCCGCAAAGGAAACTAAAGGCAGCAACCTTTGGAGGTGTGGTTGCTACACAGAGAACTAACGAACACATCCGCTGGCGACGACGAGTATAACAACGCTGCAACATTTACACCGCCGCTAAGCACGACGAACACATCGACGACAACGCGACGAAATTCTGAGCTGACACCGCCGCCCGGCGAAGTGACAACGGTGTGCCCCGGCAAAGACCTCAGTACACGACGGAGCCGAGATCGGACACCAAGGCTCACGCGCAATGCGAGGACGCGAACAAGCAGCCTTCGAGTTGCTGCCTACGGTCGCACAGTCACTGCCCTATAGTAGACACCTATTCAGACAATTCAGACATCAGTGCACCGTTTGCCTCCCCCCTCGGGAAAGTAACGACCGATTCGGATGGCGCGCTGATTCGCAACGTTAGGGTAACCTCATTACTCTGACGGGGCGACGCACTGTAAGTGGAACCATAAATGGACGTACTTACCCTACGAGCTTCGTGGTCCTACAGCAGTATTCGCGCGACGTGATTTGGGGCATGATCTTTCTATATGAACATCGGACGATCATCGACGTTCGCACAAATTTCATCAAGCTTTCGACAGATTAAGCCAAGCCTGTTCTGGCAAGTTCGGCGCTTCAAGTTGCTTTAAACGTGTTCGACGAAGAATTAAGCCTACCGTCGGTACCCACGGAGACTACGAAGCTTGCTCGGCCGAGCAAGCTTTATAGTGTCCGTGGGTACCAGAGACACCAAAACCACCGAAGATGTCATCGAGGGAAACACCCAGTTGTTACTGGATCGAGGACTGGGCAACGCAAGAAGCACCGCCCATTTCCAGAATGGAGAAGCTCAGGTGCTGTTAACGCACTTCACCGAAGAATACGTACATCTTAACAAGGAATCTCAAGAGTGTATCTCGAAAACGACTTAGCATACATCCGAGACGCCTTCGCCCTCCCCGACGAACCGGGAAAAAAAACAACCTGATCAAGGCAATCAGCACATGATGGATATAAATTCAGCACTACCCCGAAACGGGCAGTACCAGATAAGGACCATTCTCCAAAGCTGCACTGAGTGCTTTTCGTCAACATTAAAAGTGTGACACGTCGGCCAATCTCCGCATCGTCACGGACTAACACGACCCAAGTTTACGCCAAAGCTCCTACAGAGATCGCGGCCAAAACGCCAAGTCATCCTTGAGCAAGTCGACGAAATGCTTCGTGACGACGTGATCAAGCCTTCGAAGAGCCCCTGGGTGGCACCAGTCGTTCTTGCGAAGAAAGATGATCCACTTTGCTTCTGCGCCGATTACCGCCGCTTGAACAGCATAACAAAGGAAGACGTCTGCCCCTTCCTCTGCATCGACGACACATTGGACCCGTTATGCAGCGCTAAATACTTCACATCCATGGACCTGAAGGGCGCCTATTGGCAAATTGAGGTCGACGAAATAGATCGCGAGTATATGGCATTTGTCACACCGGGCGGCATATTAGAGTTTAATGCAATTTGGACACTGCTCCGCACCAGCGACGTACCAACGAGTAATCGACACTATGCTGGAGGGCTTGAAGCAGTACGTTTGTCTGGTAAACTTGGATGGCGTCGTTATGGCCTCCTCAAGCTTTGAAGACCATCTGAAAAAGGCTTCGGATAGTGATGGAAGCAATCAAGTCATCAAGTCTAGCACGCACTAAAACCAGAGAAATTCCACTTTGTCGACGAGGAACTGCTGTTCCTGGTTTATACCGTAAGTAAGGAAGGAGTTCACCAAGCCCCCAGAAAACGGGTGCGATTGCCCAGTTTCACAGCCTTGACAAGAAAGCTGCGCGCCGATTCCTTGGACTGTGCGGGTGCTATCGGTGATTTGAACGTTTAGCTTAAACGTCACCTGCAGTCCCCTCCTGGCCTATGTCAATTTGATGAAAACGCCGAGACTGAACTTCACACTGACGCAAGCAGTGCGGACCCAGGCGCCGTTCTCGTTCAGAAGAGTGCCGGACAGGAAAAAGTTATCACGTACGCTAGCAGGTCCCTCTTAAAAACCTAAGCCAATTAGTCGGTGATCGAGAAAGAGAGCCTTGCGATCATCTGGGTCACTTCAAAGTCCCACCCGTACACTACGGTCGACAATTAAAGGTGGTAAGCGATCACCACGCGCTCTGCTGGCCTTGCTAGATGAAGCTTACGATTTCACGAATTCCTACAGTTGTCTACAAGTCTGGCCTCAAGTCTTACGACGCAGACTGCTTGTTACGAACATCCGTTGACGCGCTGCCAAAAGAAGACGACGACGATGCCTTCTTGGGACAGGTAAGCGCTAGCAGTTTCATACAACAGTAGCGCTCGGACCCTGAGTTGCAATACCTAGTCGATTACATGGAAGGCAAGGCCGCTTCTCCTACTGCTGTATTCAGGCGTCATTTGTCCTCTTGAGAACTTCGCATCCAATAGGACAGCGCAGCTTCTTCTTATGCCTAAAAGCTTCAGGCAAGAAATTCTTCTTGCGCTGCATGATGACCCAACAGAAGGGCATCTCAGGTTTCCGCGTAGCGACGTTGTAGCGACGTTGCTGTAGCGACGTTGCTCATTACGTGAATACGTGCCGTGAGTGTCAGCAACACGAGACGCCGCCGATCTGTCCAGCTGGGCTTCTGAACCCGATACCGCCCCCGAACCTTCCCTTTCAACAAATTGGGATGGATCTCTTTGGCCCCTTTCCAACTTCCTCCATGAGTAACAAGTGGATCATTGTTGTCGCTGGCTAGCTTGCCCGCTACGCCGAAGCAAAAGCCGTGCCTAATAGTACCGCAACAGAAGTCGCCAAATTTTTGTCGCACAAATTTGAATACGGCATGGCGCCCCAGAAGTGCTCATCAAGGACAGGCGAAGAGTGTTTACGGCGGAGCGGACGCAAGCTATCCTGGACTAGTCGTCTACAAGCAGCGACGAATAACAGCGTACCATATGCAGAAAAACGGAATCACAAAACGTCAGAACAAAACCACCTCCAACATGCTTGTCATCTGCGTGGACACCGAACATAAGACATGTCATGACATCCTGCTATACGTGACCTTCGTTTATAACACCGCCGTTCAGGAGACAACGTCGACACCGTTTCAACTTGTGTATAGCAAGGTGCCCACGACAACGCTCTACGTGATGCTAGCGCACGTGACGGAAGAGGGCGACGTTGATGTAGCTGCCTATACCTTGACCGTGCAGAGGAAGCTCAACAGCTTGTCGGCTGCGCATTAAAGATCAGCCAAGAACCAACGCTTTACGCTACAATTTACGACGGCGCGACGCTGAGTACAAGCTGGTGGACCAGGTCTGGGTTTGGACGCCGATTCGCCATCGTGTACAGAGTGAAAAGCACAAACTGCTTGCACACATTGGGAAACTGGACTACGAAGCCATTAACCACAGCACGACCACATCTCAGCGGCACCGGGCGCGCCCAGAAATCGTGTATGTTGTGCGCCTGAAGCCTTATTACGCGCGTTAAACGTACTTCATGTTTAATTTCTAATGTTTATGTTTACGTTTTTTGGTTTGTTTTGTGTAGCATCGAGGCGATGCTTTTAAGGCAAGAGTAATGCTGCGAACCTTTGAAATCTTTATTTTGTTGTTTTCAACAGTCGCCGACATGCGACCTTATCCTGTGGCTGCAGTGCAAAGAACAATCTTGTGTTCTTTGTTCGTGCTTGGTGCTGCGAAACGCGGCTTTATCATTTTTTTTGTAGCGTAAGATGCGCCGAGATTAACCACGAAGGACTGCAGGCAAGCACAACTGCTTCCGTATTATTCCAGACTTTTTCAGTACGCCTCGACTGGTTTATCTGGACGTCACTGCGCCGAGTTTAAATTGAGCACTGCCGAATGCAACGGGCACTATTTGGTCGACGATCGACGAAGGTACGCCTGGTGTTCACCGCCGAGTTACTTAATTATTTGAAGGGCGCAAGTCAACCCAATAAGGAGTTAATTGAACTGCAACACCAGACTCCTCGTTTGTTGTCTTCGGCATAGGCACGACTACGTGACAATATGAGACGTGTTAAGGCTACTCCCCCCAACGTTGAGTAAAAACGTAGATTAGAAAAGCGCTGGCATTGATAATGTGACGTTTGCTATCAAGCAACAGCAGCAGAGAGCGCGCCAGTTTAGTGGTAGTGGTTCCCTTTAACCGAATGCGAAAATCATAGCACGCTACCTGCAGATTTAAGCGGCCAACTACACTCCGTGGGCAGGCCTTGTTGCTACAGGCAACAAGTGGCTCAATTTGGCACACGTCACGATAATGGACTGCAGGCAAGTGACACTCTAGAACAAGGCCTGTACGAACTCGCCAGGACGTATCTCTTACATGTACATAATAGCCACCTTCCATTTTTCAGTCACTATACTAAAATTCGTTTGGCGGCTGTGGCATGCTTTGCGAGGATTATCGCCAACCGGACTCAGTCATAGGTGGCGAGGAACATACCTGGCATTGGAGAGCCATGTAGAAGGCGCCTTTCTTGAATGGCAACAACTGGGGTTCCTCATTCCTCGTCCCTTCAGGAAACACGAACAGACTGAGCTGCGAAGGACGAAAGTGCGTTATTTAAAAGAAGGCGCTACAGGAGGCTTGCAGCGGAATGACCTTTGATGCCTAGCTAGCAACGAACAAAACTACGAAGCCCATTTAAAACTCGAACGAAGCCGTGTGTACTCAACATGCACACGTGGGTCGCCGAGCACAGGCATGTCTTACCCGACCTTCGCTGACGTCACGCAGCTTGGCGTTGAGAGCCTGGCGGCCGCGCTGGCCGTTGCTGCGGTCGACGAACACGCTTCCAGAGAGCCAGCAGATGAGTCCGACGGGCCCGCTGAATAGGAACCACCTCTTCATCACCGGTACGCACGGATGAAAGAGACGCCAGTGGCAAACGATTCCTGCATGCAGACCGTGACTCCCACCATAAGTGCGCGCATTTTACTCAGGGCTGCTGTAGGTGGGACAAGAACATCCGTAGCATTATACATATGTCCTTCGGACATCGACTTGCACGTGGAGAGGCAATTATCGACAATGAACGGGCAGCTGAATATGGATCATACAAGAACCGTAGGGACGAACTAAATATGAAAGCTGATCGCCCGCTGCAGCGAAATGTTTACACTACGTGTTTCTTTACGTGTTTTCATGTTGTCCCATATATGCCGAAAAAGCCACGTCACTGCCGGATGAATCGACAAAGGACGAGGAGGCCTGACGAGTTTCAATGCCGCGATTACTTGTGAAGTATGGTTCTCCAGAATACGAAATCCATTGCGTAACTCTTTTAATGATGAGTATATAGCTAAACCGCGCCCAAACATCCCATTGAGCAGCTTACATTTCAATACAGGGTTGATGACCCAACTTTAATCGGCGGACGCAGAAGTCATGCACTGTCAAAGCTGAAATATTACTACATAGAGTTTCGCATGCCTCGCAGTGTTTGGGAAAAAGCAGTTAACAAAAATGTGCCTTAGAGGACTTTCGGCAGATGCCTTCCTGGTTCCGTGAAACAGAGTATGACTGAAAGCTCCTCAAGCTCGCTTATTCAAGAAAGAGAATAGACCAATTTTCGATAGTGTCTTATTTTGATTTTGAGGAGATGGAGCGGAACGATCCGCGGCAGCAATTTGTAATACGGAAGACCAATTCCGTCGATGGTGACCTGTCGTTCAGGCAGCACAACATGCAGTTTGCAGATCCTGTGAACTACGACCCATTTCACTCAAAAACACCATCATCACATTCCTGAGGTCTTTGCAAATTTCTTGCATACTACGCCTATATGATATATGAACCAGCCGCTAAAGTGTGCTGTCACGATTATAGTGGCCGCTGCAAACAAAATGTTTATACTCCTTGCGAATCTGGTTAACGTTTGCGTTCCATAACAGCAAACATTGTCAAAAGGATTAAATATTCCTGTACTTCTATAGGCACTGTTCCCAAGTTAGTCGTTTTCTCGCTAAATATAGCGGGTGTTGACGCTGTTTGGCGGGCATAAATGATGCATTGCTTTTGGCGGGACTTTTAGCGGCTTTTAGACCTGCTGGCTTTTTTTCGGGCGGTTTTCGGTGGTCCTGCATATTTAGTTTATAAAAGCCTAGGTTCCTTACAATTAACTTTATATCTGCAAAAGAAACGAAATTCGCTGTGAGCGTATGCAGTCAATGAGATGATGGCGATGACATATGATGGCGAATATAGAAGCACTCACAATATATCTTTGATTTATGCCGAATTTGTTAATGCAATTGTGGCGTCTGCTGTTGTGGAGCATACGGTCCGGCGGACTGCGACCTGCCAAGCATCTGCACGGGTTTACTGAGGGACCATATCTTTCGAAACAAAGTACGGCAGATTCCAAATGCAAATGAACGCTCTTTGTGTTATCAAAGAGGTGTCGGTGCCCTTTATGGAATCCATGAGTGCCATGAGAAATAATTGCTGCCATTGAAGTACGATAAAGGAAGCCTTCTCTTATCGGCTGGAACAACTGCGGGTGCCCAACTGCACTCTGTGACGATGTGAAGAAGCGGGGATGCTTCCGAGAAAAATCCCTTGGAGTGGGCTGATTTTCATCTGCTCGTGCTGATGCTGCTCTGGTTGAAGGCATGCTAAACATCATAAGATGTAAGCAGCTGAACCTATAATGTGAACGGCGATGAAACATTCCTTCTTAATTATTTGAGCTGGACTTGTAAGACATCGTAAAAAATGTCCAATAACTAAAAACTGCTCCTAAATGCAATAAAAAGAGTCGTGAAGATATGAAGTTGCATGTTAGCAGCAGTGCTGGAATCTCACCTAGAACCAGAAACACGAGTGGACAATTGCCCGTAGAATTCCCGGCAAACAAAGATGAAGCACACAACATATTTGTGCGCGTGAAAGTACCTGCAGTCAGCAGTTTGTAGTCAGGAAAGAAAAATGTGCTTTTACAAATTTAATTAAAATTTACAGAATTCATCCGAAGTTTCTAGTCAAAAGGGAAAAAAGTGATTTCTTACGTGTTTATAATCTTAGTTATATTGTTTACAGAACAAATAACAAAATGAATAGCGTAAAAACGCATTTGGGGCAAATATCTAAATATACGGCTTTTGCGACACTGCTTTAGGCGCCCACGGGCCCATTCTGAAATATATGAGACGAATTTAAAACGCATGCAGTCTCCTCCGAGTACTTGCTTTAGCGCACTGACAAAGCATAGCGAGGGCATGAGTTGGCGCAAATGGACGTTAAAGCGGTGAATACCCTTATTTGGAGAAATTAGCCAGATTCGAGGCGAACTCGTGCCGAAGTCAGACACAGTTAGTTGATGCGGCATACCAGAAATATATGTGCCGTCAGGGGAGAAACGCGAAAGATCGGTTTTGTTCGTATTTACTCCGTTTCCATGAGCCGGAGGCGCCTGTGGTTATGGGTGGCACATGTGCCGCGGCTCACCGATTATGTCCAGCGAATTCTGGTGGTTGGCGACCAGGATGCAGTTTCCCAGCGACCGCAGTCTTTCGGGGTGGAGAACCTGGAAGTCGATGCCGAAGAGGGAGCCGCTGCGTCCCCGAAACACGCGCCACACGTGCCTGCGTCGAACGTTCGTCGCGAGGGAAGGGACCGATGAAAGAGGACCTCGATGGAACAAACAATAATTGTCGTTTCTTTTTTTGAATTCAGCCTAAAAACTGGTGCTGAAGGGATTTTTCATTGGGTGTACCGCAGTCGGATATGTATGGTTGTCCAGATTCTGCGTACACAACGGTATGTACTCGTGCATGCTCTAGTGCCGCGAACGGCCGCCATACGTAAAGCAACGTAAAAGCACACTTAACCATTTCAAATCTTCGTTTCCTTTCACCGAAAGAATTCTTCACTTAAAATTTGATACTCACTCCTTAAGAAAATCATATGGTTATAGTTATCCAGAAGAAAGCTCCAAAAGCAGTTGGTTCCTCGTACGGATGCACAAAAATCAGTACAGGCTGTCATAATTGATAAGAACATACCGAAAACGAAATTCCTGACTGCTCAAGTGAAGGTCCAAAAAGACGGGGAAGATAAGAGCAATTTCAAGGTGTATACTAGGCTTGAAATAGCGACAATGGAACTTGCTTTACCATTCGTGGAGCAACACATATGCACAAAAATGGACGGTAATGTTCTGCCTTGCTGGCTGTTTGCTGGAGCATTTTTTATCCTCTTCGCTGTGTACGAAGAAAACCACTTTATTTATGACATGAATGATGCAAAATTCACTCGAAACAAAAAAATTATTGCTGTATGTGTGCAACACACTCTCAGAAGAAAGAAACTCGCTCTCTTTGTACGCTCTTATACTATAGCGTGCGGCACCAGAGAATATGACTGACGCTTTCGATGGCAACATGCCGGTTCGCAGAATCTAAGTGCTCCGCATATGGACCTTCATACGAACCGACAGTTGCTGCTGTTCCTCTCCGGCTATTATCACCGGTTTTATGTGCACGAGCTCACGAATAACATCCCTTTTGCTTGCTTTTTTTTCGCAAGCAAGTTGGGTAACCCTAGTCTTGCTGTTTTGCTTCATAGACCATATCAGTTGCCTCTTCAGAACTCGACACATTCGACTGGCTCGTAAATACGCATTCAACGCCGCCGGTTGGGCATTCATTCGTTACACGAACTCTGTGTAGATGCGGCATGCAGTAAATTAACCGACGGCAATAAATTATAATCTAAGGGGGAAATTTACAGCAACATCAATTCCCTGCTGACCCTGCACCTGGCTAGGTCAGATCGGCAGCGGTTCTCGTCACTCACAGCAGGTTGCCAGGTCTCCTGGGCGTAGCAAGGCTGGGTAGGCAGCACAACAATGATACCACGCTGACCACCACGTAGTAGAATGAGATCCGGACGAAGTAGCGGATCCTCTGCCAATGGTGGGCCACCAACAGCGCCAGCAGGAAGGGTGCACTCCCCAGCGCCAGCCCCACCGGCAGCGCCGACCACAGTCGCACGGGTGCCAGGGCATTGCGCAGCGTCTCGAGAAAACTATACATCCCCGCACACCGCTGTTCGAGACACCTCACGCTGTGTCCGCGGTTCACGACTGAACATAGCTAATCTTCTTCTTCTCTCGCTACACATGACTCTCTTCGTCGTCTTTACTCTACTTCTTGATGCGTCCTTGGGTGATGACGGAGGTTATCAGTGATGGTTGTAGCAGTGAAAATAGAGGCAACCATTAAAGGTGCAGTGAAGGTGAAAGGTGAAGTGTCACGTTTAAGAGTGTGCAAGCAGTTCTGGCTATATTTACGGCAGCGCTTGCCGAACCAATTTCCATCCGCTGGACAGCTTCGGCGCATATGTGCTTTATGAACACGTTTCCCTTTGCGCCCTTTTTCGAGGTCCCTTTAGGAGCGAATACCACTGATTAAAGACGTGAACTTGGGAGAAAACAATTGAAATGTACCACGTGTTTTTAGTGTACCTTCTCATAGTTGTGCCCAAGTTACACGCCGCATGATTCTCGTCAACGCCAGCGCTCATTCTCCTGGCAGGGCTCCCTTTAGGTTGGGCGTACATTGACACATGACTTTGGTCGGCGTTGTTCAGTCATCCACACTACTGGTGGTGTGGGAGAAGAAGGAGGTCAGGAAAATAAAAGTTGGCATCTTGAAGTGAGGACAAGCGTGAAGAAGTAGCGTCTTGATACCGACTGCGTAGGCAAGAGGCTAACGTGAAATAGTGTACGAATATATCACGATCCAGTGCGCGCGTTAGGCCTCATTCTCAAAGCCAGTTTTCAATCTTCCATCGCCTCCGTAGCGCCGGCATCTGACGGAGCTAGGGAGTTAATGGGCCCGATACACCACGAACTCGTGCGGCCTGCGCAGTAGGCCTTTGCTCTGCTTTTCCGTCCAGTGCCGTTAGCGGAGCTCCTCACCACGCAAGGCGCACCAACAAGCGCTAGCTGGCTTCTCTCACATGACTGCACATCACGGCTTGCGTGTACCTGCGAGCGATTGCAAGATGGTACTGGCAAGATCCGGCGGCACGCGTAGCTGCCGGAACTGCTGACGGCGATGCGCGAGCATTGGAAAAAATATGTATGGTGTAAGGCCGCAGTGAAAAGCGACTCGCACGTGGAGTCGCGCTGGCGGTCGAACCCCCCACGCGCCGAGACCAAGGAGCGAGCGCTGTTTTTTTTTTTTCTCCTTTTCACCCCTTTTCTTGGGCGCGGGCTCGCGGGCGCGCGGGAGGCCTGGTTTTGTTTCGTCCTTTCGCCCCGAGGCGTCGCCAAGACGCGAACGACAGACGCTTCCAATTATCAACAGTGGCACGCTTCTGCGAACCACTTCACGGCCAGCTCGTCCAGCAATATCAGCGATCTCCCGACATGGCGCCAAGCATGGGTGCATGGAGACGCCGTTCATGAAGCTTTTTGCACTGCCACAAGCGCTCGCTAAATGGCCTGCAGAGGGCGACAATAGGCGCGACCTTTGCCCCCCCCCAAGTAGGCAATCAGCCCAGCGCTCTCCCGCTGTGCCCGAGACATTCTGTGCGACGGCGACTGTACACTGCTCTGGGACAGTGACCCCCGCCCCCTTTTTCTCGAACGGGACGGCTGAGTGGCCTCGTCTCGAGATCCCCCGCGGCGTTTCTTTCACAAAGGCACCAGCTGCAAGATCGCGTCGCAAACACGCTGAGGAGGGGAGGCAAAGACAGGCGCCGTGTGAGAGGGTTTGGGGACCGGCGAGTGGAAAGAGTGTGTGTTTTGAACATTGTATTTTTATTTGAAGTAATTAAGGACCTGGGTCCGAGATTATTCCCAACCCACGGGGGTTGTGGCATGTTTTTCAATAATTTAATTGGCTGCTTTATTTTCGAGGCGGATCACCGAAGGTGACCGCCCTCGGGCCTTTGTTGATGTTTGTCATCAAAAAGCGGTCCTCGGACCATGTTTGTCAGTCAAGATTGAGGCTCCGTGCTTAGCACGTATTTACAGTCCCTAGGCTTTAACCGAGATGCTCGGTAGAAAAGTAAGGGCTTGTAGAGTGACTTCTCTGTGTGAGAGTCTATTTTCTTTTAAGTTGCAGTTGTCTGTGTGACTCTTGTTACTGTAACTTACAGTTTGCCAATGTAACTATCTTTGCTTCTGTAAATATACCGGGTGTCCCAACTAACTTGAACCAAGGCATACAAAATAATACATTTGAGGTAGGCCAGTGAAACCAATTGCATTCAACTGCCAGCCTCATTGCGCATTACAGGCGATTTTTTTGTTTTGCAATTACTTAATTGGCTAATTATGTTAATTTTTCTAATTGATTAAATATCGACTTTAGACCAAACATGTGAATTGGAAACTTGTAGAGCACCTTCAGAAACCCCCATTCCATTAATTGCGATAAAGAAAGTCTCACGTGTATATTTTTTTCTGGGCTCAAAAGAAAGCCCGCGAAATACAAATAATACCAAGTGACTAGTGCATTTGTGCGCCGCGATTGTGGTGCTCTCAGTCGTGGTTTGAGCGAACAAAATTAGCTGCGGCCGTGTCTCCTTTGCCCCGTTAAAGCGGCAGGCCAATATGCCTGCGATGGCTTCTTCACCCGCGTCTGACAGCCGGCCCAAGTGATGGTGCAAGTAGCACCGAGAGCGGCGAGCCGACACCACCGGGATTCTAACAAACTCTCCTTTTCTCCCATCAGCGAACTTTACGGCAAACGGCTGAGCGATAAGGTATCAGCCACTGAATCTGCGCATACAGGCTTGGGTAAAGGGGCGAGATGACATCTGATTTGACTAAAATTAGCGCTGCACCTTCATTTGCCGGTTCTTTATCGTCATCCGCCTGTCGTGATGTAGGCTGCTGCGGTGCACAGGCCTGGCCAAGATCGCGGTGACGACGGGTGAGCTCGAGCTCGCTCCAACCATCGCCAACATTTCTGCCTGCCGCTGCAACGGGACCATCGGGTCACGGCCGCAGCTGATTTCGTTCGCTCAAACCCCGACTGAGAGCGCCACGATCGCTGCGCTCAAATGCGCTAGTCACGTGGTATTATTTGTATTTCGCGGGCTTTCTTTTGAGCCCGGAAAAAAAGATACACGTGAGACTTTCTTTATCGCAATTAATGGAATGGGGGTTTCTGAAGGTGCTCTACAACTTTCCAATTCACATTTTTGGTCTAAGGTGAATATTTATTAAATTAAAAAATTAACATAATTAGCCAATTACCTAATTACAAAACAGAAAATTGCCTGTAGTGCGCAAGCAGGCTGGTAGTTGTATGCAACTGGTTTCACTGACCTACCTCAAATATATTATTTCGTAACCCTTGGATCAAGTTAGCTGGGACATCCGGTATATCTCCTCCTGACCATCATCAGATCATCGTCTTCTGCTTCTCTACCTGCCGAATACGAACTTAACATAACTGGCGCAGCACGACAGGGTTCGGCAACCAGCGACCACGAGCATCACCCAGAGCACCCAGGCCCTGGGAACCCACTAGGCAACAAGCGTCCGCACGTCCAGCCAGAAGCAGCAAGGTGATCCAGGCCCCGAACCAGAGGCAGCGTTCTGGGGAAGGACTCCGACGAGGCTGCGGCACCAAGGGACGGAGGCCCCAACTGGCGACACCAGCACGGGTAAGCGAGATTTCTTGCGCTTTGTTGAAGTGGCTATGGCTCAAGTGTAAAGTGGTGTATGGTTTTAACACGGAGCATGATGGCGAGCGTAGGCGAGAGAGAGACAGGGGGAGATATAACAGATGACAGCGAGCAGTCGCAGTAAGCGACAACTCAGCCGATAGCAGGAGCGCTACGTGAAGTAGCGGAGATGTCGGTATCCGATGCGGTTGCAATTCGCCGCATGGAACTAAATTTTGAGCTGGAAAATTTGAAAATTCTTTCACAGGAACGCCTACAGTTACAGAAACTTGGGCTAGATCCAGCGGTTGCAATGGCGATAGCGGGAAGCGGGCAGACGTCTGTAAGGTCAGAAATTGACGATCAGCGTCGAATGGGGCCCGATCCAGTCTCCCAATACGCTAAAGTCCTTAAGGGACTGAAGCTGCCATGTGACGCGGACGTGCCGTTATGGTTCGAGGAAGTGGAGAGAATTTTCACGACGTGCAAGGTGCCAAACGAAAGCCGCGTTCACTTAATCATGCCAGCACTAGCTGAGCGTGTCAGGTACCTTCTCCGTAACCTCGGGGACAATGAGTGTGGCAGCTACGAGTCGGTAAAAACAGCCGTTTTAAAGGAGCTGAAGCTTAAACCCTCAGAATACCTCGAACGCTTTGAGCGCGCGACGAAACGCCGCGATGAAACTTGGGCGCAGTTCACCTCGCGCACTAAGACGTACTTTCAGTACTACCTTCGGTCACGGGACGTAGAAACCAAAGACGACCTGGTATCATTGATCATCGCAGATCGCATAAAGGGTAGCTTGAGCCCTGAGGGCTTAGAGTATGTGCGTCTTCGTGAGGAGGAGAGGTGGCTAAAACCGGATGAAATATCCGACGTTCTCCAAACGTTCGAACAGGCTAAGGGCAAGGGGCGCGCAGCGAAACAAATTGTTCTGTATGCGGAAAACCGAAGGAACCCCCGCAAGCGGCGAACAATGATAGCAAACGGCCAATTCAGTGTTATGAGTGCCGCGCACCTGGCCACCGAGCTAAGGAATGCCCTCGCGTTTCACAAAACGTGCAGAAGAAGGAGAAACGCGCTCGAGCTCAAAAAGTAGCTGTAGCCAACGTAGAGGCATGAGAAACACCGGCGTCAGTAACCTCCCAGACAACCCTAGTAGCAGAGATGAAAACGCCCCAGTCATTCGACGTGGTACGCAAATCGAAGCTACAGCAGGTGGAGATTGAGTGCGCAGGGATACCGGCGACAGCTATAATTGATACCGGTAGCGAGATAACCGTGGTTAGGGAAGGCCTCGTGCCAAGTATATGTCGGGAGCCATCCGGATCGATAAAGCTAGTTTCGGCTTTTGGGGAGACGGTTAACGCAAAACTGGTCTCTCTTGCGGTAAGCATCAGGCGGCCCACCGCACACATGCAGGGCCCGAGGCAGTAGACATTGTATGCGCGCTTTCGGATAAGCTGGCGGAGGGAGTGTATTGTTTGCTCTCCAGGGAGGATTGGGAACTGCTTTCGGAGATAGACAGTCGTTACGAGGCACTTGTTATGAATAAGGCCTGCCCTCTGTCTGAAGCAGTTAACGCGTCTGTCACCATGGCGGAGCAGAGCGCAAAGCTGAGCTCTACATCACACGAGGAGCAAGCGGCGGGGCCTGAGGCAGACAAACTAATGAGTGGTGAGCAGGGTGTGGCGACGGAACAGCCCTGTGAAGTAAATCTGGAAGAAAGCGAGAAGGAAGATGTAATCTCGATCCAGGATGACGCGGACGCAGCCCTAAAACAGCGCCAGGTATTCAGATCCGACCAAGTATCAGACGAAACCTTAAAGAAAGCGTGGGCTGACGCAAAGGCAGGGAAGGCAGGCATGTTTGTTTCAGACGGTTTGTTGTATCACTGGGACTCGATCTCCGGTAGCAAAGTGAAGCAGCTTGTGCTCCCCCTTAGCAGGCGTGAAGAGGTACTCTGCCTTGCGCGTGAGTCCCTTTGGGGAGGCCATTTGGGGCGACGGAAGACAAAGACCAGAATTAAGTACAGCTTTTTCTGGCCAGGCTTAGAAGGGGACGTAACGCGACACTGCAGGACATGTCACGGCTGTCAAGTCCGCTCAGACAGGCGAATTAAAGATAGGGTTCCCATCACACCTCTCACCAGACCAGACCATCCGTTTCAGGTCGTAAATGTCGATATAATCGGGCCGCTCGATGTTCCGTCGAGCAGGGGTGATAGGTACGCTCTCTGCCTCGTTGACTTGTGCACGCGGTGGCCGGAGGTAGTCTGTTTGCGATCCCTAACCGCTAGGGCAACATGCGACGCCTTGCTTACGATTTTCAGCCGCACAGGCATACCTGAGGTAGTCTGTTCAGATCAGGGAACGAACTTCACGGCGCAGCTGACGCGTGAGGTGTTAGCAAGACTGGGATGTTCACCGCGTTTTTCGACTCCTGAGCGTCCGGAGAGCAACGGGACAGTGGAAAGGTGGAACCGCGTTTTGAAGAACATGTTGTTCCACGTTATTGAGAAAGATCCCAAGAACTGGGATAGACTGGTCCCGTTCGTTCTCTGGGCGTACAGGGAAGTCCTCCATGACACTACAGGCGTGGCGCCGTTCCGGCTCTTATTCGGTAGAAACCCTATCGGACCGCTAGCAATTCTGCAGCGAACATGGACAGGCCAGCAACCCCTCCCGAACACACTCAGGGAAGAACTCGTGAAGTATTTGCGACAGCTACGCGAGCAGCTAGAAGTAGCAGCAGAAGTAGCGGGTTTGACGTCGAGCGCACGTCAGGGAAGTTACGCGGAGGCGTATAACAGGCGCGCACGGAGCAAGACGTTTGTCGTCGGAGACCAGGTATTGCTCTTTGACACAGACCCTGGCAGTAAAATGGCCCCCAAATGGCTCGGTCCATTCGCCGTAACCGCGCAAGAGAGGCAGAACTCGTACAGAATCGACAAGAGAAAAAAGGCTACAGCGATAGTGCATGCGAACAGGCTGCGACCCTACTACGCACGTGTCAGCCATGTCGGAGTAGTTTTCGAGGAAGACGAGGAGTTTGGTGAAATCGAGTACACCCCTC